>CBVK0100068597.1:0-15724 GCA_900067695.1 Picea abies
ATATATATATATATATATATATATATATATATATATATATATATATGAATGTATACAAGGCCCTCCTAGAATCCATAATAGTCGCGTACCAAGACAATGAGTGGGTCCAGATCCTAGGCTACGAGCATATTCCATTCAGGTGCAGAAAGTGCCATGAACATAGCCATTTGTTCCAGTATTTCCCTAAGAATGCAAAAATATCAGTAGAAAGGACCAAGAAGGAGAAAGATAAGAATGAATTTATAAAGGTCCCAACCAAAAGGATGTCAGGAAGGAATCTAAAGGAACCAGTGTCTTAGATGACTCACATTAATAATAATAACTTTCAGATCTTGGATGAAGAGAGAGAAGAGGGAACTCAAGAAGAAGGAACATCAAATCCAAATAGAGAATCGGGATCAAAAAATAAATCATAGGAGGAGGGAGGGGGGAAAAGAAGAGAATGGGACAACCAGATAGAAATTTGAGATAAACGAGGTACATATTATCACTCAAGCTATGCATATAAAAATAGATCCATTGGTCGAACCTAAAGAGGGGGAGGAAAACTAGGAAATAGAATAGGATGAAATGGTGGTGGACATCCAAGCCCTCATAGATATGCATGATAAAGACAAAATTAGTAAGCTATAGGATGACCAGATACAACAATTACAAAAATATTTGATTAAGGGAAAAAGGCAAAGGTAATAATCAGACCCAACCTACAACATGTACAAGAGGACTGGGGATTCAAAAAAATCCTTCAAAACTGTAGAAGAAAAAAGGGATTAAAGAGAATAAGAGTAGATGAAAATTGATGAAACATAAAATATAGGAAACAGGGGAAAGGTTGATCCATAGGCCTCTTAGGAAAATACTTCCTCACTCAACCAAAAGTTTAAAATGAAAGTGATATCTTGGAATATCACAGACCTTAATGCATCATCCAAAAAAAGACTTATTAGGAAGATGATTCAATAAGGGAAACTGAGCATCTTGATGTTGCAAAAGACTAAGTGTGATCAAGAATACACAATCCAAATTGCCAAAAAGATATGGCATAACAACAAAGTAGTGGTAGTAGAAGTGGAAGGGGCATTGGGAGGGTTGGTTCTGCTATGGGAACCAAAAGTATTGTATATAGAAGTCTATAGTACCTCCTTGAGGCTCATCTTAGTCTGGTAAAGTTGTTGAAATGTTAGAACAAGGGTTCTTAACCATTGCATATGGATCCCCAACATTGTCGGCAAAGAGGGATTTCCTAGATGCCATGGACCTATAAGGAGAGAATTTATGGGGCTAACCATGGGTTATAGGAGGATATTTTAATATGATTAGGTCCCTTGATGATAATAAAGTAGGACTTAGGAGAATGGACCTTGACAATGAATCTTTTAATGAAAGTATAAAAAGGATGTGCCTAGTGGACATCCCTACCATCATTGGTAAGTATACTTGCAATAATTGTAGGGGGGGAGTAAACTAGATAGTTGTAAGGTTAGATATATTTTTTTCTTCTGAAGAAATGATTCAAGCAAGATAGGATAGCACAATGAAGATTTTTCCATTCACAGTTTTTTACCTATGGCTAATTATGATTGCATGGAAAAGTAATATTAAACCAAGACATTCCTTTGAATTTGATAAATTATGGATAGGTGACCCATAATTTCTCCAAAATATTAAGAAATGGTGGTAAGAGAAAAGAGAGATGCAGGGGACAAAGATTTATCGATTCCAAAATAAGTTGAAGCACATTAAGATGAGACTCAATATGAAATAACGAGGTTTTTGGGAATATCTTTGAGACAATACTCTAACTAGAAAAAGAAATGGAATAAGTCCAAAGATTTGTTATCATAATCGGTTGAACTAAGGAGATATCAAAAAGGGAGCATCAAATCCAACTCAACATAGCCTAGAGAGATAGGTAGGAAGAAATTATGTGGAAACAAAAGTCAAAAATCAAATGGTTAAATGAAGGCGACAAAAATACCAGGTTTTTCCATATCTCACTCCTTAATAGGTGGAAGAATAATCTGATTGTAGGACTCAATATGGAAAAAGGTATTAGGACTCAAGATGAAAGAATATTTTGGTACAATCCTCAAGGCCTTCAAATCCACTTTTATTATGTTAATCCCAAAATAACAAGATGCATACAACACATATAAGTTTCACCCTATCTCTCTCTTTGTAATGATATTTATAAAATCATCTCAAAGATTATTTCTAATCGGTTGAAGCCCTTAATAAGAAATATTGTATCCCCTAAAAAAGGGGGATTTTTGGAAGGAAGACAAATACTAGATGGAATTATTGTCTATCCACTCTCTTAAAACTAGAAAGAAACTGAGGATGATGATTAAACTTGATATGTCGAAGGTTTATCATTTCCTTAACTTTAATTTCATCTAAAGTGTGTTGGAGGCCTTTGGATTTTGTAAATAATGGACTTGTTTGATTGAGAAATTAGTCTTCTTGACCTTTTATTCTATCCTTGTTAACGATTTATTGACCACTCATTTTAATCCCTCTCAAGGTATAAGGAAAGGGGACCCTTTATCACCCTTATTATACATCATTATGGCCAAAGGCATGGGAAGAGACTTAAAGCAAACAATGGTAGAAGGACACCTCAAAGGGTTGGCCCTACACCCTGAAACTGATCCTCTTTCCCATATTTAGTTTGTGGATGACACACTTCTTATGGGCCTTCCCTTAGTCAATGAAGCTCTCTCCTTCAAAGTTTCTCTTGATCTATTCATGAAAACCTCTGGAGCAGTAATTAACCACTCTAAGTCCCAATTTTTTTTCTTTAACACTTCAGAGGTTATTTAGAGAGACATTACATGCATCCTTCATTTTCAAAGGGACTACCTTCCATCCAAATACCTAGGATCCCCTCTCCCCAATAAATAGCTTCACAATGCCTCTCAGGAAGAGTTGTTATTTGATCTTGAAGCTAAACTTTCTAGTTGGAATTTTCTCTTCCTCGCTTTTTCGAGAAGGTTCCTCCTTATTAATTCGGTTCTTCAATCCATTCCTTTGTATCTATTTTATGTTATCAGGAAGAGTTGTTATTTGATCTTGAAGCTAAACTTTCTAGTTGGAATTTTCTCTTCCTCGCTTTTTCGAGAAGGTTCCTCCTTATTAATTCGGTTCTTCAATCCATTCCTTTGTATCTATTTTATGTTATTGTAGCCCCAACAAATATCCTTAAATGCATCCAAAACTTGTAGCGATATTTTTTGTGGGGTGTAACATCAAAATAAAAAAATTGGGAACTCGTGGCATGGGATAAAGTGTGTGCCCCATGATCAGTAGGGGGGATAGGCATTAGAAAACCCCTGTTGATGAGTAAAACACTAGTAGAAAAACTTGGTGGAGATTGTTAAAAATAACAGGAGGTTTGTGGGCAAGGGTGTGACAAGCCAAGTAAGTGAACAACATTGTAGAGGAAGATATGGTCATAATGGAAGGGGAGAATATTGGATCATTGATATATATAAATTCATGGAAAAATCGTGCTTTGGTTCATGAGAGCTACTTTTCATAAGTAAGGAATGGGAATTTATCCCTTTTCTAGGACGACTCTTTGAAACAATAACCCATCATAGGAAAACAATGAATCTTCCAACAACTCAAGAATAATATGAAAGCTAATTCATGGAAAAAAGTGAGCCATTACTGGGAAGAGTCTAGAGAACCTCAACAGATTGTTGAAAGAGTATGGAAATAATCTGGATTTTGGCCTGAGAAGCAACTTCAAGCCAGGTTGATAAAAAAAAAAATGCCGAGGATTTTTTACGATGGGAACAGAAGGGGAAAGGAAATTTTACAGTAAAGGATGCCTATACCATAACATAGGGTATCCATGGAACAAAGTGAAAAGTGGTGTGCGAAAAAGTATGGATCTAACATTGGAAAAAAATATCCACTTTCCTATGGCTACTGGTCAGAAAGAATAACTTAACATAGGATCACTTGACTAGGAGAGGATATGAAGGGCCCTCAATATGCCTCATGTGTCAGGAAGAGGGTGAAAACATAGACCAAATGTTTAGTAATTGTAGGATTGCTTCAATACTCTAGGATAGGGGGGAATATTCTTTTAGAAAATAATATAGGGTACAAGGAAATGTCATCCAAACGATTGAACAATGGAGATCCAACTCTTTTAAAAATTCTATAGTGAATCGACTGTGGAATTCATTCCTAGGATTGTTACTATGGAATGCATGGAAAGAGCACAACATGCACATCTTTAAGTAGGAATAGCATACCACTTATAGGATTTGGGACATGATACAAAAATGAAAAATAATTTATAGTTGTAGTGACTTGGAGAAAATAATATTGGACTCCGGTAGAAGTGAAAGCAATCATAATAAAAAATTGGAAAATCAATGGAAGAACCATGATAAAAAAATTGGCTAAAACACCCTCTAGTATCCCTCTCCAAAGACACATGAGAACTATAACACACCCAACCCCCTAAACCTTATTAGGATGGTGGGGAATAAAAATTTATCTTCTTAATCATCACTCTAACTCTAACTCTGATTCTGAAGTCATAGATCAATTATGCTCCTCAAGATCTTTCCAAGGACTATAACTATGCTCAAATATGAGCTTTGGATAGAACAATATGGCCTCTTAAGGTTTCCTAGGAATCACTCATAGCTGACGTCATCATATCCACATGGATCCCATATGTACTTTCTCTCTAACGGGAACATAGGGCATCGTCCCCCCTCCCCCCTGGTGCTAATCCATTGGACACATTCCATCATACTCAGATGGACGAAATGGTGATTTACCGCTCCCATGGTTCTTCTCAAAGTATGAAACCCACAAGACTATCAGACTTGACTCATCAAGATGTCACATTAACTCACTTCAATATCTTCCCAACATACACAACCCACAACACCTTCGAACATTAATTCCCCATAACATTGTCGAGCTCTCACCGTTAGATTATCTCTTTTACAAAACCTTCCCGGAATAGCCCTCCTGCAAACACCTTCCTGCAATACTATTGATATTGCATCACTAGTCCCACTCCATCAAACTTGCCTCGTTGGGATTTCCTCATCAAGATTTCACCATCATAGCTTTGATTCCATCAAGAATCAAAGCTATGCGACGTTAACGCACCGAATACAGACGAATGGGCCTTCCTGAAAAACGATTTCCTGAATGATATGAAGTCTAAGGGTGATCATGATCAACGAACCTAAGGAATTTCATGTTTAAAAATTCATGTCAGTTAACGAACTCATTGACCCCAAGAGACATTGATCCGACAGGCTTCAAGAAAATGAACGATCCACATTCATTTAGATTTATGATAGATGGTAATGATTATCTCCCTATAGTTAGTTTATTTTTATATCTCCTCCATGGAATCCATTAAAGTGTTACGAATCCGAGTATCTCCTTCTAGGTGGATCGTACTCATGAACAAGGTTCTAAAATCAATACTTCCTAGTAGACACACTAAGAGCTCAAATATATGATTCTAGGTCATCGATCATCGAATTCCATCTTATGTGATGGCTATGATAAAATATACATGCACATGATTGAGCCCTTTATAATCCAAACAAAGAGAATATCCCTACTAAAAATGGGAATTGAAGCACAAGAGACAATACCTTGACCGCTTAGTACATAAGACTCATCATACACATGTTTCATCAACCTTCCATGAAGCATAACCAAGAATTTTCACACAAAATTCATACAATTCACCGGATTAGCTCCTAAGGTATAGGAGATTTGTAACAAACTTTTCCAAGCAACAAATAACTATTAAGGAACACAATGCATATAATAAACAAAAGCATACACTCCTTCCTTCTCTCATAAACATATATACATGAATTCATATAATTCCATGATTTGTAAAACATGCACATTTATTCAAAGATTTGAATATACATAGCATAAGTAATACTTATATGATTATGAATTGTTGGCCAAAACAAATGACTGAGGTTGAGTGATTTTCCACCCAACCGTAGGGTTTGTTTCTCCATGACTCTATACAATAGGTCACCCACATGCCAAACCATCATACCACCAGGGAACTTAGGTTTTCTAAGGAAATTTGGAATGGGTGTGAAGGTCACTCTCCTTCACAGGAAGTCAACAACATAAATTCCCCCTTTACCCACCAAGTCAGGGCCTCCATGATTCTTCCAAATTTCCTTCTAGATAGATAACCTTTGCATGAAAGAGTCCCTTCACTGCTACACAGTACCTCGATACCCTCCTCTCCTAGGTGCAACTATCCTATCCAAAACACATTAGAGCCATGAACCTCTTTCTAGGTTGGGTTGGGGTTTTCTCTACTCATATTCAACTACATGCTCTCCTAGAATATCAAATCTCTCCTTATTCTCTTCCTCACTCCCTACTAATCCCTGCCTTCCCCGACCGAAACTCTCTCCTTTTCCACAACTCATGCCTTTTTCTTGGAAGGTTTCCTAATTTTCCCTTTTGCTTCTATCAAAGGAATTTGTGGGTCAATCCCCAAAAATGAGGTGGGTACTTATCTGTACCTATGGCTTACGATATTTAGTTGTCTCAACTATTACTCCATACATCCATTAAGGTAGGTGGTTTACTTCTCAATTACCGAGCTTCCTTCATTAACTGATTTTGGGAAATGAGAAAAGAGGGAAAATATTTCAACTGCAAATTTTAGAAATGGGAAATAAGGCTCTTAGGAAAGATAATATCTTCCCCTCACTAGTTCCACTTGTAGTATCATGGTTTGTATCGGTGCTCCACCCTTCAATATGTTGTCTAGCAATCTTTCATTAACAAAATATATATTTACATGGTTAAGCTTATCCATTCCAGTCTTATAATAGGAAAATATCCAGGTCACAATTCACAATGACATTAAGTCATAGTTATAATTACATATAGGGGGGAAAAGGGTGTGACATTCCCCTCCCACCTAAAATAAACACAATCCTCATTGTTTACCAACCACATAAACATATTTATACCAAACAAAATGGGTATGCCACTTTTATGGCATCCTCCAATTCCCACATGACCTAATATGGTCCAAGGTGCTCCCACTGCACCTTGACCTACACAATGGCTCAGTTCCATAGAAATATCTCTTTCTTTCAGTACACATTGAGGCTCAAAATGGAATTCTCCTTCTGGTTCCACCTGTATCACAGTCCAATCAATAATATGATTAGGGTCATGAACATAATTTTTAAACAAATATACATGGAAAACATTGTGTGCTTTAATAGTATGAGGTAGGAAAGCTTGAATGCCACTAGTCTCACTCTCTCCAGGGCTTCGAACAGTTCATAGTAGTGGGGTGATAACTTAGCATATGTTCTTATTCCGAGATAAATTATTTTGGGATTGAATCTGAGATAAACATGGTCTCCCACTTTGAACTCCTTATGAGTTCATTTTCTGTTAGCATAACTCTTTTTTCTGTCCCAAGCCACTTTCAATTTTTTTTTTATCTTGGCCACTTCCTATTCCATTGTTTTCAGCATGTATGGCCCAAGAATAATTCTATCAACTAGATTATCCAAGATGATTGGAATATTACATTTCATTCCATATAAGGCCTCAAAGGGACTCATTTTCATTGATTCTTGGTAGCCATTATTATAGGATAACTCCACCAGGGGTAAGTAATATCCCCACTTCTTGGGATGGTGCATAGAAAAAAATATTAACATGTCCTCAAACACTCTTTTTATTCTCTTCATTTTCCCATCAGTCTAGGGATGATAGGAAGTGCTAAAATCCAATCATGTTCCAAAACCTACAAACAAACCTTTCCAAAAATTGGAGGTAAATTTGGAATCTTGATCTGATATGATTGTCTTAGGCATGTCATGCAATATGAAAATCTCTTTCATGAAAACATTTTCAATGTCTATTGCTTTGTAGGTGGATTTCACTAGAGTGAAATGAGCTTCCTTGCTCAATTTATCCACCACTACAAAAATTGCATCATGTTGTTACTTCTACTTGGATATGACTTCCCACTTCAATTTTGGGAAGCCAATACAAAATTGCATCATGTGGGAAATCATATTCAAGTAGTCATATTATTATTAAAAACTAGAACAAACTTATCCAAGTAGCTACTAAGTATGTTTTTCATTCGGCACATAAACATAGTTGGTGCATTGGTAAGCCCAAAGGGAACCACTACAAACTCATAGTTTCCATACCTTGTTCTAAAGGAAGTATTATAAATGTCGCCATCCTTGATCTTGACTTGATGGTATCCAAACCTCAAATCTATATTAGAGAATACTATGGCTCCTCTCAACTGATAAAAAATGTCATCAATCCTGGGCAATGGATATTTATTCTTGATGGTCACGTTGTTCAGTTGTCTAAACTCAATGCATAAAGTGAGGGTATCATCCTTCTTCTTGACAAACAAAGTTCGTGCTCCCCATGGGGACACATTGGGTATGATATATCCCTTGTCTAACATTTCTTTCAATTGGTTTTTTCAGCTCCACTGATTTAGGTGTGCTCATCCTATAAGGTACTCTAGACACATGTACCACTCTTGGCATAATCTCTATGGAAAAATCAATATCTCTCTTGGGAGGCAATCCTAGTATTTCCTTAATGAATATATCCATGTACTCGTGTAACATTGGATTGTGTTCAATTCTCAAGTTATCATGTTTTTCTAAATTTCTTACATGTATAACATACAATGGACATCCTTTTCTGCAATGTCTTTTCAGTTGTAATGCTGAAATTTTCCTTACTAACATAGGTTTCTAGATTTCTTGTAGGATCATTTTATCTCCTTCATCATCTTCACATTCCAAGGTCTATTGAAATAGTTTATTTTAGATTTATGTGTTTCCATCTAGTCCATACCAATAAACATGTCATATGACCCCAATGGTAGTATATTTAATACTTCCTTGGTGTGTAGTCCATCCATCCCAAACTGACATGCTTCTATTACTTTAGTCACTTTCCTCTTGGTTCCTAGCTAGATAAACCAACCATGACTTTGAATGTTTTCTTTTCTTAAAAACACCAACTTGGGGTGCAATATAACTAATGTTAGAACTAGGGTCAATCAAATTGAAAAAGAGTGGTTGGAAAGTATACCTTTTATATCCACCATTGAGGTTTGATGGCATGCTTGTTTATTCTCGATAGTTGCATATATCTAAGGTACATTTCTGGCTACATCATCAACCATAGTAGCCTCCTAGATATTGTAAATTCTCTTGTTATCATTCTTCCTATGAGGGAAGTCTCTTAACAGGTGTGGTTCTCCACAACCCCAACATTTTAGTGGTCCTTTATTCTATTATTCTATTTTTTCCTTCATTGGTTCTATTGGCTTATTCCCACTTTGAGTAGGATAGTTTTTTTGATGTATGTCGTTAGTGGGGTAATTGGATTTGTCACTCTTTCTCAGATTCTTAAATTGGGATGACTTAAATCCCTTCTTCTTAAATCCAATATTATCCTTCCTTTTCCATTCCTAGTGAGGTTCCTTCCTATACTTTGATTTCTCATATAAATATTTATCCTTTTAGATGGTGTCATCAAGTGTCTTGGGTTCATAAAATTCAATTCTATCCCAGAAGGAGTGTGAAAATCCACTGAGAAAATGTTGTATCTTTACCTTCTCATCTTTCATACATGTGACATACTTCAACAGCTCTATGAACCTTTTGACATGTAAATCCATAGTGAGTTTTCCCAACTTGTGTTCATAGAACTCTTTGATTCTTCCATCATAATAACTCTTTGATAGATATTCCTTCCTAGAATTATTCTCAAACTACTTACATGTAAGATCCTTTTCATTGATCCCTTTTACATTGTTAAGGTCTTCCCACCAGATGGAAGCCCCTCCAATTAAATTAAAGGTGGAAACTCTTGCTTTCATGTTTCCTAAGAAATTGTGTACTCGAAAATACTTATTTAGTCCTAATAGCCATGCCTCTGCTTCTTCACCCTTATTGACTTCTCCATCACATGTGGGTGGTTTTTCATTTCTGAATTCCTTAGTTAGGGAAATTTTTGAATGTTTCGTCCTCTTTTTCCTATAATTGATTGAATTAATCTCATCAATGGATAGTATTTCAATAGTAGAGGTCCTCTCACTAGAGGAATTTGTTGAAAATTTATTACTAGTTGGGTCCTTCTTGGCATCTTTGTGCCTTTTCTTTGAGGAACTTTTCCCTGTATTTTTTATTAGTGGCTCATGCTTTTGAATATCTAATGGTATTTGTAGCTTCCTAGAGTAATATCTTCTTGCATTGTTGGTAGATGGCCCTTGCTGCAATTTATTCTATATTTCAGACAGGATCTACAGTAATATAACATTCAATTCTGTATATTTCTCTTGAGCTCTAATCAACTTCTCATTGTCATCCCAATAGCTTCAGAGCTCATCCTTTAGGATCCTCGCTCTCTCTACCAAATATGGAGGATTTTATATGGCCCTCCTCTCACCTAATTCCTCATCTATGATATGTTAGGTCTCTTCCATACCACATTGTGCCAGTCTACTTCTATCACTTTCTTCACTTCACTATGTCATCTAAGTGTTGAAACAATAGGCCACTATTATCTAATCGTATAATTGAAAAGAACACAAGTACTAGGCATATATATGGTTCTCATTGGCCTACAATAGTCCCAAAATTAGGACTCTATTCCTTTTTTCATTCACTCAAAATATGTTGTTAGTGATCATTGGCATAGTTAAATTTACCAAAGGAATCATTTTAATTTTCACAAGGTAAAAGATGAAATTATCTGTTGTAAAATTTTAAAATTAATATGCATTCCTTCTTTTCAAGAATATTAGGAAAATGATAAGTAAGATTTTAACATAGAAATTTTTCAATAAGCTCATCATAGCGTTTTCCATATGAACCTTTGTGGTTGGTCTCTAGCCCATTTAGGTCTAGTTTTTGAACCACTACTTTGATACCACTATGTAACACACCCAACCCCCTAAACCTTATTATGTTGTTGGGGTGTAAAAAATTATCTTCTTAACCATCACTCTAACTCTGATTACCTGATCAAATATCAATTATTCTCCCCAATAACTTTCCAATGACTATAACTATGCTCAAATCCAAGCTTTGGATAGAAAGATATGGCCTCTTAAGGTTTCTTACGCATCACTCATAGGTGACATAATCATATCTATGTGGCTTCCATGTGAACCTACTCTCTCATAGGAACAAAGAGAATCGACCCCTAAACCACTGCTAACAACCTACTCTCTCATAGGAACAAAGAGAATCGACCCCTAAACCACTGCTAAACCATCAGACACAGGTCATCGAGCTCACATCATTGGAATGGTCGTTTACCATTCCCACAGTTCTTCATGAAGTCTAAAACCTGAAATACTATCGGGATTACCTCGTTAGGATGTCACATTACCTTACTTCAAGATATTCCCTAAAATTGCAGCATGCAACACCTTGAGAGATTTATTCCCCACAACACTATTGGGCTCTTTCCATTGGCCTCTCCCTTTTGAAAAACCTTCCCGGAATAGCTTTCCTGCAAATGCCTTCCCACAAGACTTCCAGGCTCGCATAATTCGGACCACTCCATCAGACTTGCGCCATTGGGCTTGAAACATAAGTATTGTGCCATTGGGTTGTCACATTTCCATGCTCCATGGTTTTTCCAAAGTCCAAAGCTCGCAAGCGTCGGGCTCTCTCTCTCTCCGTCGGACTTCAGCCATCAAGAAATATTCCCGAATGATTCCTTTACAATGTTGGTCTCTCGCAAGTAGTATCCTGAATAGGATTTTCCAAAACGTGACCTCCAATGACAAGTCAACACCTATTTCCATTTCATTGGCTATGGGATGAGTGGGTCCCTTCCTTTCATCTTTCATACCTATGGGGTATCACTTATACATCTGATAGATCAGATAGTAGTGAATCACACCGATCAATGGTCCAACTCTTTAGTGGGTTCTTAAGTTGTGTGACCTTTTTTGCGGGGTCATGTGACTCTGGTAGATCTAATGGCTGAGATCTATTCAAATTAGTGGCTCATATCCATTTCGAGCTAAAATTTGCATGTCGGTTAACTTAGTTACTTAATCCAAAAATATCTGACAATGGGGATAAATTTGATCCAATAGTTCCTATTATTTTCAAACTCAAATCTACACGGGATTAATGCGCCAAATAGGGATAAATGAGCCTTCCCGAAAAATGATTTCTTGAACGATCTAACAACTAAGGGTGATCATGATCAACATCCTTGAGGAAGTTCTGGTTTAAAATTGCACATCAGTTAACGAACTTCTTGACCCCAAAGAGTCATATGTTTGATAGGCTTCGGGAAAATGAATGGTCCATGTTCATTTACATTTCCGATAGACGGTCAGGATTCTCCCCCTACACTTAGTTGATTTTCATATCTCCTCCATGGAATCCATTAAAATATTACAAATTCGAGTATTTACTTCTAAGAGTCTTGTACTCATAAACTAGGTTATGAAATCAATACTTCCTAGTAGACACATTATCGAGCTCAAATATGTGAATCCTATGTCACGAATCATCAAATTATATCTTATGCGCTAGCTATGATAAAATATACATACCAGTGATTGAGCCCTTTATAACTCCAACAAAAAACACAACCTTGTTGTAGTCAGGAATTGAACTCCAAGAGACAATACCTTGATCCCCAAGTACATAATACTCATCATACACATGTTTCATCTACCTTCCATAGAAACTAACTAAGAATTTTCACATAGAATTTATACAATTCACTGAATTAGCTCCTAAGCTACATAAGGTCTGTAGCAGAATATTTTAAGCAACAGATAAACAGTAAGGAACACAATGGATACAATAAAACATCGCATACACTCCTTCCTTATCTCATAAACGTATTCTCATGAATTCATATAAGTCCATGATTTCTAAAACATGCACATTTATTCAAATATTTTAATATACAAAGAATAAGTAATACTTATCTAATTATGAATTTTCGGCCGGACCAACTGACTGAGGGTGAGCTCTTTTCCACCCAACCGTATGCTCTGTTGCATTATGAATCTCTACAATAGGCCACCCTCGTGCCAGACCATGATACCACTAGAGAACCTAGGTTTTCTAAGGAAATTTGGAATGGGTGTGAAGGCCAGCTCTCCTTCATAGGAAGTCAACAACGAAAATTCCCCTTTTACCCAAAAAGTTAGGGCCTCCATGAATATTCACAGTTTCCTTCCAACTAGATAACCTCTACATGTAGGAGTCCCTCCATTGCTACACACTCCCTCATCACCATCGTCTCTCGGTTTGGGTTTCCTAACCAACAGGCATTAGAGTCGTGACCCTCTTTCCAGGTCAGGTTGGGGTTTTCTCTACTCAAGATTCAACAATAAGCTCTCCTCAAAGATGGGATCTCTTCTTATCTTCGTCACTCTCTACTACTCTCTCCCTTGCCCATCCATAACTCTATCCTCTTCCATAGCTCATGCCTTTTTCATGGAAGGCTCTCTCCCTTGCCCATCCATAACTCTCTCCTCTTCCATAGCTCATGCCTTTTTCATGGAAGGTTTCCTGATTTTCCCTTTTTCCTCTGTCTGAGGCATTTGTGGGTCAATAAAAAAAATCAAGGAGGGTACTTGGTTGTACCTATGGCTGAAAATGTTCAATTGTCCCAACTGTTCCTCCATAGGCTCCATTAAGGTAGGCGGTTGGTTTCTCAACTACCAATCCTCCTTCATTAACTGATTTTGGGAAATGAGAAAAGAGGGAAAATATTTCAAACATGAATTTATGAAATGGGCACTAAGGCTCTTACGAAAGGTAATCCCTTCCCCCTCACCGGTTCCACTCATATTATCATGGTTTGTATTGGTTCTCCACCCTTCAGTTTTCTCTCCAACAAGATTTCATTAAAAATATATATTTACATGGTTAATCTTTTCCATTCCAATCTTATAATAAGAAAATATCTCGGTCACAACTAACAACAACATTAAGTCATAGTTATAATTAAAAAAAGAGGGAAAATAGGGTGTTACAGGAACCCCCCCTCGATGTTGATATCATCCGGTTGGTCCTAATTTTGGTTTGAAATCCCCTTTAGTTTCATTCTACACATCATATCAATTTGAATTTTGATGGAGCATTGAAAGGTAATCTAAGGCCATCGGGAGTAGGAGGCATTTTCTAAGACTCAACAAGAAGTATACCGAGAAACTATGTGACCAGACTAGGTAACAACTCAAATAATGGGGAGGAACTGGAAAAAATGCTAAAAGTCCTATGGGTAGCAATGGAAGCAAGGTATATAGCGCTGGTAGTGGATCATAAATGGGTCAGCCTTGGAAAGAATCATAAATGGGTCATTCCCAGCCAAAGTTTCAAGTAACTCGAGACTAGCATTGGGACTTGAATAGATACAAGACATCATCAAAAAGATTCTGGTGATCATACCTAGCCACATCAAGTGAAAGGGAAATGCATTGGTATACCAATTAGCGAATGAGGGGGTCAGTCAAAATCAAGTAACCAATGTGTAGTTGTGGCACAATGAAATTCCTCCACAACTCCTGAAGAAATGATGAAGGTTAAATGAGAATGACAATCATTCCCCATATTGGGTGATAATGGGCAGGGAGAAGATAGTTGAGCTGTGTCCTTCCATCGCCACCATGCATGGAGGGATCATCACAAAGATAATGTCGATAACCAACGGGCACTCGAGGATCAGACAAGATGAATGGTATACAGGGGAGAGTGGAACATGACACCTCTCATTCATTATGAGCATGAGGTTTATGCATGGTGAGGATACAGAGCAATATAATAAATACAATGAAATGAATGTTGAAGGGAGGGACGAGCCATCATGTTTCAATGTGGTCGTATGTTATCATTCCAATGCTATGATGAAGGACATGGGAGCTAAAATAATGAAAGTGAATATAACTTGGTTATATCAACTGCAATGTTCTATGCCGGTGGATTGGATTGTGTTGAAATTAGTGTAGCTGCACAATCCATTCTCCGAGAGAATCAGAGGATGGCATAAGACCCTAGCTTAGATCTAGGGACCCCAGCACACTCTCGGGGTTCTTGGTTTGGGACCAAGTAGTTTGAGCCATGACAAAATACCCTAGTGAGGGCCCCAGTGTATTACTGGGGTTCTTGGTCAAGGACCAAGCAGTAAGTCCCTATATGTGTTCTAGGTCCCCTGGATGTGTTCCAGGGAATCCTTGCTTGGTGCTTGGATTGATCCTTGGTTGTGTACCTTGGTGGATATGGATGTGTTCCAGGGAATCCTTGCTTGGTGCTTGGATTGATCCTTGGATGTTTTTCTTGGTGGTTGATGATGTAAGTCCCTAGAGGTGTTCTAGGGCCCCTGAATGTGTTCCAAGGAAACCTTGCTTAAATGCCTGGGTTGATCCTTGGTCTTGTACCTTGGTGGATGAAAGACCCTAGATGTGTTCTAGGGTACCCTGGTCTTGGACCAGGTAGTTCTTGGTTGTATACCAAGATGTGAAGATGTGTGATCTTGTTCCTCTCTCTCGGGATGATCCATGAGACCTAGGAGCAGCCACGAAGATGGACATGACCACATCATGGATGTTTCCTCTTATTTAGTGATGATAAAAGTTTATAAGCTACCATGAGACTTATGTGGACATGTTTTTCCATTGAAGAGGACCCCTTGA
>CBVK0100068599.1:0-13745 GCA_900067695.1 Picea abies
AGAGGAGGAAGAGACAAAAAAGAAGAAACACTATGGAAAAAAAATCCAGGATAAGATGGTTGAGAGAGGGGGCTAAAAATACAATGTTCTTCCATAATTCACTACCGTATATATGGAATCAGAATAGGATTGCAGGGTTGAGATCTGAGGTAAAGATAGATACCTTCCTCTAGCTTTTGGTGAGGCAGAAAGTACTAACATGGGATCTCTTAGGAGAGGTTATGAAGGTCCATCCATTTGTATGACGTGCCAAAAGAAAGAGGAAACTCTAGACCATCTCCTTTTCTCTTGTAAAGTAGCATCATCCCTCTGGGATAAGGGAACAAATATGTTTAGGCATTCAAATAGACTCAGAGATGATATTTCCAAATCAATGGAAGTCAAGAGGTTTGACCCATTCTCTAATCCCATCTTCAACAAGGTTTGGAATCTATTCCTAGGATTTATGATATGGAATATATGGAAGGAAATGAATACGAGAATATTCAAACAAAGATAGCTCCCAATTGATCTAGTCTGGAATGTTATCCAATCAATCTTTCAGGAAGCGATAGTTTCCTTGACATGGTTAGCAGAATATGGGGTGCTGAGAGTGGGAAAGATCCAAATTTTCAAGAACTATAAACTAGAACAATGTTATAATCAATCACCAAGAGATCACAACCTACCTTGGAGTAGAACTAAAATAAAGTGGACTCCACCGCCAGAGGGTATACAAAAGCTCAATTTCAATGGGACATCAAAGGGAAACCCAAGCCCTTTTGGTTCAGGGGGATTCTTTCACAACGCAGAGGGGAATGTTCATTATTTTTATGTAGGAAAATTGAGACATAACACTAATAATGGAGCATAATTGGAGGGAATCCTAAGAGGTCTTTGTATAGACAAGGAGCAAGGGTTTAGATTGATAGTGGTGGAAGGAGACTCACTATTTTTTATCCCGACTCCTAGGAAACTGATAAATAGGTCACATCATGAAAAAATATCCAAAAAATGGCAATTATCATTTGGGCTCAGAGGTAGCTAGATTGACCAAGTTGATATCGATGGTCATCCCTGAACATGTGAGACGAGAAGATAATGTTGTGGAATAGTTTCTAGCAAATGTAGTAGTTTAACATAAAGATCAACATAATTTTTGGAGGATGGGGGATTCCATTCCTCCAAAGGTACTGGAAGTAGTCAACCAACTGAGTGAGTTGGACCTCTGATTCCTAGATGGAGTGATACCTACTAGTACTGAGCACACCCACGTGGAGGCTCTGTTGACCGACGAGTTGACAACTAAGGGCAGGAAAACTAGCAGATTGTTAGAGGATACAAAGAAGGGTGGGAGTTTTGGCATCTTGGAGCTTGAGGCGTTCGTACTGGTTTGACCCACATACTGTATTGATGATCTCCATTAACATAAGAGGTGTTTCACTTGGAGGGGGTACCCAACCATCATAGTTGTGGAAAGAGAAGTCTTAGGAAGATAGAATGGATAATATCGGGAGAAATAATGTAGAGGAATGGAAAGGATTCCCATTTCTAAGTTGGTGGGAGGTAGTCACATTTAGAATCACTGGAGAGGGGAGGTATATCCACATAACTCCCAATGCAGAAAATCGATGGAAAAATTCTTGGTTCTGTTTGGTTGGGAAGTATGGAGCGACACAACTATGGGGTAGACATGGCCTTGAGTCTTGCGTTTCATGCAAGATATAGGGGTGGCAGAGGTGAGAGCGTAGGGAAACTTGTCAGGATAAGGTAGTGAGAGGTCATTACCAGGGTAAGGTGTTTTGGGAATAGGAATTCTGCAATTTTCTTAGAAATTTGGTAGTGGGGCCTCAAACCACTAGTAATTGGAGAGTGTTGGTTTTGTCCACTATGGCTATAGATCTGGTGAAGAAGGAAAAGGAGAGACAGAAGGAGGAGAAAAAAAAGGTGGACTTCCCTCATCGAGATATTTCCAGTGACTATAATTATGCTCAAATCCAAGTTTGGGATCGAAAGTTATGGCCTCTTAAAGTTTCTAGGCCTTTTACCGCCACTTCCACCGCTTACCCATGTGGGTCCATGTCACATGTACCCTCTGATGTGGTCGACATGTGTGTTGATGTGTTGGAACACGTAGTCCAACACAATAATTCCCAATCCAACTACAACGGGACTAGTGGAACCTCGGTGTGGAACCCCGCAAATCTAGAAGTCCGAAGATGTGGATTTTCCCAATAGTCAACATAACGTTCTTCTAGATGTTCAGATCGGTGGATTTTCCCAATAGTCAACATAACGTTCTTCTAGATGTTCAGATATCCTAATCCCTAAAAACCTTGAAACAAAACCTTTCTCATCTGGCAATTTGGGGTTCTCTTGCTTATGATCTTACTAAGGAACTTGGAATGGAACCTTAAAACATCTGTATATCTGGGCCCATGGAACATATCCTAGAAAACTGACACATCTGAAATCAAGGATGCAGAGGATCCCAAAATACTATTTCACAAAGAGCTAGATCCATATGTGGAACCCCCACCGAGAACTTTGACGCATCCATAAATTCAGTGTCTGAATATTTCCAAAAGTATATATTTCTCAAATGTCGGATCTGGATGTCTAGTTGGCACCAAATACATGGAAACCTGTCATGGCATGCCTCCTAGAATAACACCTCATAACTTGACTGAACTCCAAGATGACATGGCATGACACGTGGCAACTAACCTAAGAACTCTTATGTACAGATAAGATGACGCGACATGTCATGTGGTTGATGGCATGGAATGACACATGGAGGATGACATCAACGCGTACTCCCAACCTCTAACATAACCTTTTACTAGAATCGAGACATATCCGGGAATCTGGGATTCTCCAAAATGTGCATTATTGCAAAGTCCAGATTTCTAGATCCAGATATGATGTCACATATCCGACATGTGTCATGACACCCTGCATGAAACATGGACCAATCAAGACGAGACACGTGGATTTTGATGTTACGTGGACCCTCATCATAGGGCCCTTCCCACTGAAACCTTGTTGTTGGAACCTTAACCGATCTGGATATCCAAGATCCACGTAAATCTGATTTTTTATTTATTTGAAAACACATATTTTCATATATGGATATGATGTCATCCATGACGCGTGTCCAAATTCTATCAAGACACAGGGACCACTCTCAGATTGACACCAAGAACCTAACAGATGGACTCAAAGGATATGCAGAACTTCTAGGCATGGAATTGTTCCCTGGAACCAAGACCCATCTAGAAATCCCATATTTCTCATAGCTTTTGCATTGGGAGTCTATTTATGGTGTCATTTGCGTCATTGAAAATATATCGACGAGCTCTTCAACTTGGCACTGGTTTCATCGAATTCTAGGCACTTTGATTTTTGGCCATTTTTTGTTCAACTAAGGATCCACTTGGATGAAGCCTCTAACTGCATAGGCTCTTGTATGGGCTTCTTGCTTGGTGTGCGACGAAGCTCGAGGTGAAGCTTCCAACATTTCCCGATCAAGTGACTACTCATTTGGCAGTGAGTGCAATAGTTGTGCAACTTCATGTCCTTCTTGCCTTCACTATAAGGAGATTTCCTCCTCCAATACTTTGCAACACTCTTGTTGTCCCAATCTTTTCGAGGAGACTTCAATTTCCTCCAAAATTTCGTGCTAGATCTATCAATTTCAGAAAGTGATGTGACATCATTTTTCTTAGATGGTGTTGGTGATGATCTTATCTCTTTGCTTGAATAATGTTATGCTTCTATTTCTTTTGAGCATTATCTTTCACCATACCCCAATCCTACATATTGGGGCCTTCCTTCAACCTCCAGAGTGTGTGAAATGATTTGTTCACGCAGATCTTTGCAAGTGCTTTCTTGTAGTGTCGCACACCCTCTTACTTATGTTGATCAGAAGCTGAGAAGTGCTCAATGAACGCTAAGGGAAGTTTGGGAGCAGGGGAAGATTTAGCAAGTCAAGTTGAGGAAATCCTAGTTTTGTAAGTTATACGAAACAATAATTTTCATATTTCGAGGTTGGTCTTACTAGTCATATTCAATTCCCATATTTTCCATCTATATCAAAGTGGTCAATACAAGATTGATGAAAGTCCACTCCAATCTATACAACTTGATTGATGAGTTTACTCGTGGACTTATAGACACAAATCAGGATCAATCCAATACCCATATGATCCCAAAGAGAAGGAAGTAGAAGGTATTCTCTCTCTTTATGTCTTATGAGGAGGAATTTTATCTTTTACCTTAGGATCTCTCCTCTGGACAAAAAAGTGACTAGAAAATTGAAGGTTTTGACCTCATTTTCCACCAATTTAATACCAAGACCCGGTTCCATAAATAGATTGAGTCACATATGAAGAAGACCCGGTTGATCTAGTCAAAGAATGCATTCCAATTCTAGTTGAAGTTGATCCCGCAAGCCTCAGTGAACAAGAATATTCAGTGAGAAGGAAGCCTAATGGTTAAAGAGGAAGCTTCATGTTGTTGGAGGTGGAGGAAGCCTCAGTCAAAATCCTAATGGGAAAATGGGAAAATATGAGTTTAGTTCCCCACCCGTCCCTACCCCTACCCCTACCCCTACCCCTTTTTATAGAGAGGTCGAGGTCCCACTATCTTGAAATGTGAATTCTATTCTATAACTAGAAATCTTCGATGCTTAGTATTTTCCCAATCTGCTTTCACTCGCCGCTACTAACGTGGTCTCGGTTGATTCCCCTTCCTCGAGCTAGTTAGATGTTTCAGTTCGCTAAGTATTTCAATTCCAAGGAGCGCGGAATAGCCATGGGGCTTGGATACGGTTTACCTTGAAAGTCTATGAACCATATGAACCGCCCGCGAAGGCAAGGTTAAGATAGACAGAGATAGGCGTAGAGACATAGCCATTTGGAGCATAGGTAAAGGTAAACGTGCAGTGGTGATGGTTAATATTAGTGCACCTTACCCTACGTGGTCTTCCCTGAGGTAAAACCTGACCCTATCCAGGGATTTCTTGTCAGTTTACAATGGGAAAATTGATGAAGGATAATTCTGAAACCCCAATAAGTTTTATCCCGCCACATAAGGATAGAAGCTTTACCAGAGACAGAAAGGGTTCAAGCCTCCTCATTTAAAAAAGAAACTAGACAAAGTTGAACTAAGCCATATGAATCAGTGGAAAACGGGCCAAGAGAGCCTATCCAATGTTGGGGATGTGGAGAATACTGACGGATAATGGAAACAAGGATAATCATGTTACTGGCATGACACCAGGATGGATGAAGCTGTAAGGCATACGACAATGTGTCACATTGAAACTTTTGTTCAGATCATCATGAACACGTTATTCCTCTGGCATAATGTTCCATCACTAGTCAGCATTCCAATTCCACTACAGACTTCGACACAGTTCAGTGGAAGAAATTGATATATGTAAGATTGATGAAATGGTTATCACTGTATTCAAACAGTTTTTCCCAAACGTTGATTTAGGCTATGATGATCCCCGTGTAAGGCTTCATATTAATGATGGACTACAACCTGTTGTTGAGGGAGGAACAATACCTCAATGTGCAAATGGGACAAAATGATAATTCCATTGCCTGGGGTAATGATTTTCCATGGTTGTATGATTATGAAGAACCCTGAAGAACAGATAGAGCGAAGGAATCAATTTTTTGCAGTTTTGGAAATAATTTCAAATACCTGCAGTTTCGGCAGCTTAGCCAGGTTTCAAAAGGTATTATTAACTGCCGAAAGCTTTTCTTTCGGCAGCTAACCTTACTCTTTTTCATGCCCATTAGCCGCCGAAAGAACAGACAGGAGCAGAACGCTAGTCTATTCGCCCAGATCAGATTTTCTTGCAGTCAGAGCGCCCAAGCAAACTTCCAGGTCCATAGCAATTCCGAAATACAGAAGATGAATGTCTTTTGTGGATTTTAAGGAAGTTTTAAAGTTAACTTGGACTCTTATTCGGTTGAAGGATGAGTAGATTCGGTCAACTCTAACTTCAACTCCAGCCTTGAAAGCAGATGACTCATCAACAGGTGGCAGAGATGATCCGAGAAGACCTTTTTCTTCTCAAAGATAATTCATGTGGCATTTGAAGACTCATTTGTAGATGGGATTCAATCCCTTAGAAATAGGATCTCCTCCTTTATACCCCATCTTCCTCAGCAACTTCAAGCCAATGCCCTTGGTGTGCCTTTCGGAAGAACCAAAAGAGACATCATCATTAATAAGGGAAGGAATTGAACATAGATAATTCTTTACCTCCATTCTTGTTTGTGACACTTGGTCTTCTTCCTGGAGTTTGGCCAACTGCTCCTCCTACTTGGATGAAGTTGGAGATGAGGCTTCTAGAAAACCACCTTGGTTATCTCATGTCTGGAGAGCATCCTCTATTATCTGAAAATATGGGTAACCATCAACATTTCCATGACAAGAACCATAACTAGTATACCTATCATGGCCACAAGTTGGTCTCGTCAAGGATGGGCTCTTTGTTGCCTTCGTCATGGAGCATTCTCCAACTTGCTCCTCCATAGCTTGTAGCTACAGTCGTAGTTTTATCTTTTCTTCTTCATATTATTGAAGTAACCTACTCAATTCAACGTTCTCTACTTGAATGGTCTGGTTGATTTCTTCAAGCTCAGAAAACCATGATTTATTCTTTTCCTTTCCCATGATTATAGTCACAATCTGCAAAACTAGCCAAACCAACTCTAATACCACTTGATCTAGGAATTTATGTGAGATATTTCTCTATAAAAATTCTACGGTGATAATCTTTTAATGACGCTCAATCCAGGATCGAGAGGATCCCGAAACCCTTACACATAAAAAATCTAGGATCGAGAAGATCCCAGAACCCTAACACATATGAAATCCAGGATCGAGAGGATCCCAAAAATATTATTTCATAAAGAGCCAGATCCAGATGTGGAATCTTGATCGAGAGCCTTGATGCATCTGAAAATATAGGATTCAGAGATTTCCAAAAATATCTAATTCTCAAATGCCCGATCCGAATGTCCAATTGGAACCAAAGACATAGAAACCTGGCGTGGCATGCCACCTAACACGACCTCCTAACTTTATCGGACACCAGAGTGACATGGCATGACCAATGGTAGCTGAATTAGAAGCTATTATGTATGGATAAGATGATGTGGCATGTCACATGGATGATAACATGGAATGACATGTGGAGGTTGATGACCATGCGTCCTGCTTGCCCTTGACAAAACCTTGAACTGGAACGAAGACATATTCCAGAATCTGGGATTCTCTAAAATGTGCATTATTGCAAAGTCTAGATTCTCGGATCTAGATATGACATCACATATATGACATGCGTCATGACACCTTGCGTGACATGTGGATGCTTACGTCACCTAGACCCTCATCATGGGGCCGTTCCTATCGAAACCATACTACCAGAAACTTAACCCATACAAATATCCAGGATCCGGAGAAATCCGATTTTTGATTTATTTGAAAATCCAAATTTCTGGATTTGGATGTGACGTCATATGTGACACGTGTCCAAATTATGTCAGTGGACGTAGGCCACTCTGGGCTCAACATGTAGAACTTTATGTGTGGACTCCAAAAGGATATGGGGAACTTCCTAGAACTGTGTCGTGGAACCAAGACCCATTTGGAAATCTGAGATTTCTCAAAAAAAGATTTATTGGAAAAGTCAGATGGTCAGATTTCTCGATCTAACACAATTAAAAGAATATCGAACAACTGAAAAAATCCAGAATGACTAATAAAATTCATATCCAAAAACTGATGAGTAAAACAAAAGGCTAAGATCTAACGATATCATGATCCAACAAATGAGATTAAAGGGTACTATATCAATGGCTTCACACCCAATAGTGGGCCTACCCTCAACCCACTCCAATCCCATATTGACACCTATCAACCCCTCATGGAATTCGAACCACCACCTGGTGCAACACATCACCAATATGTCATCTTGACATGTTCCAACTCGCACCTTATCCACATACAAAAGGGGGGCTTGGAACCCTGAATAGAACCAAACCCACCGAGGGTCTCGCATCCAGGATTTTCATAAATGATATTTCTTAGAAATGTCAAGTGTATGGATTTACGGATCCGGATCTGGGACTTTGTGACTCAACACAAATCGAGGGCTGAGGTCAAATGACCCTCAGATCCAACAACTGAGATTACTCCCCTGTGCATAAATTTATAGAGGCCATGGGCCCTCCCCTTGGACCTTCTCTAATCAGGTGCTAACATTTGTCCTCTTTCAATACGTTAGGTCGACCAACAGGTGGCATGGGATGTCAACATGACATCACCTCCTACACTTTCTCTCTCATAAATCAATTTATTGGAAAAGTCAGATGGTCATATTTCCTGATTTGAGACAATTAAGAGAATAAGAAACAACTGAAAAAATCTAGAATGACTAATGAATTTCAGATACAAAAAATGAAGAGGAAAATAGATGACTAAGATCTAACGATCCCACAATCCAACAAATGAGATTAAAGGGTACTCAATCAATGGATTTATGCTCAATAGTGGGCCTACCCTCAACCTGCTCCAATATCGAGTTGACACCTATCAACCCCTCATGGAATTCGAACCACCACCCGGTGCAACACATCACCAATATGTCATCCCTACATGATCCAACTCGCACCCTATCAACATATGAAAAGGGGGGCCAGAACCCTGAATAGCAATAGACCCACTCAGAGTCTGGGATCCAATATTTTCATAAATGATATTTCTTAGAAATGTCAAGTGTTTGGATTTATGGATCCCGATTAGGGACTTTGTGACTCATAAAAAATCGATGACTGAGGTCCAATGACCCTCATATCCAAGGATTAAGATTAATCCCCTTCGCATAAACGTATAGAGGCCATGGGCCCTCCCCTTGGACCTTCTCCAATGAGGTGCTAACATTTGTCCTCTTTCAATAAGTTAGGCCAACCAACAGGTGGCACGGGATGTCAACATGACATCACCTCCTACAATTTCTCTCTCATAAATTGATTTAATGGAAAATTAGGATGGTCAGATTTCTCGATCTGAGACAATTAACAGAATATGGAACGAGTGACAAAATCTAGAACGACTAATGAAATTCATATCCAAAAACTAACGAGGAAAATAGACAGCTAAGATATGATGATCCCACGATCCAACAAATGAGATTAAAGGGTACTAGATCAATGGCTTCATGCCTAATAGTGGGCCTACCCTCAACCCGCTCCAATATTGAGTTGACACCTATCAACCCCTCAAGGCATTCGAACCACCACCTGGCGCAACACATCACCAATATGTCATCCCGACATTCTCCAGCTCTCACCTTATCCACATACGAAAAGGGGGGTCAGAACCCTGAATAGAACCAGACCCACCCAGGGTCTAAGATTTGAGATATTCATAAATGATATTTCTTAGAAATGTCAAGTGTTTGGATTTACGAATTCGGATCCGGGACTTTGCAACTCGAAACAAATCGACGACCGAGATCCAATGACCCTCATATCCAACGACTAAGATTACTCCCCTGTGCATAAACATATAGAGGCCACTGAACCTCCCCTTGGACCTTCTCCAATTAGGTGCTAACATTTTTCCTCTTTCAATAAGTTAGGCCGACCAACAGGTGGCATGGGATGTCCACCTGGCAACACATCCTACTCTTTCTCTTTCATAAATTGATTTATTGGAAAATTTGAATGGTCGGATTTACCGATCTGAGATAATTAACAGAATATGGAACGACTTACAAAATCCAGAACGACTAATGAAATTCAGATCCAGAAACAGACGAGGAAAACAGATGGCTAAGATCTGACGATCTCACGATCCAACGAATGGAATTAAAGGGTACTAGATCAATGGCTTCACGCCCAATAATGGGCCTACCCTCAACCCGTTCCAATCCCGAGTTGACACCTATCAACCCCTCATGGCATTCGAACCACCACCTGATGCAACACATCACCAATATGTCATCCTGACATGCTCCAAATCGCACCTTATCCACATACGAAAGCGGGGGTTGGAACCCTGAACAAAACCAAACCAACCCAGGGTCTAGGATCTAGGATTTTCATAAATGATATTTCTTATAAATGTCAAGTGTTTGGATTTACGGATTCGGATCCAGGACTTTGTGACTCGACACAAATCGACAATTGAGGTCCAACGACCCTCAGATCCAATGATTGATATTACTCACCTGTGAATAATCGTATAGAGGCCAATTTCCCTCCCCTTGGACCTTCTCCAATCAGGTGTTAACATTTGTCCTCTTTCGATAAGTTAGGCCAACCAACATGTGGCATGGGATGTCAACATTAAATCACCTCCTATGCTTTCTCTCTCATAAATTGATTTATTGGAAAATTCAGATGGTCGGATTTCTTGATCTGAGACGATTAACAAAATATGGAACGACTGGCAAAATCCAGAACGACTAATGAAATTCAGATTCAAAAAATGACGAGGAAAACATACGACTAAGATATGATGATCCCATGATCCAACGAATGAGATTAAACGGTACTAGATCAATGGATTCACGCCCAATAGTGGGCCTACCCTCAACCTGCTCCAATCCAGAGTTGAAGCCTATCAAACCCTCATGGCATTCGAACCACCACGTAGTGCAACACATCACCAATAGGTCATCCAAACATGCTCCAACTTGCACCTTATCCACATACGAAAGGGGGGGTCAGAACCCTGAACTGAACCAGACCCACCGACGGTCTGGGATCCAGTATTTTCATAAATGATATTTCTTAGGAATGTCAAGTGTCTAGATTTACAGATTCAGATCTGAGAGTTTGTGACTTGGAACAAATCGACGATCGAGGTCCAACTACCCTCGGATCCAATGATTGAGATTACTCCCCTGCGCATAAACGTATATAGGCCACATGCCCTCCCCTTGGAGCTTCTCCAATAAGGTGCTAACATTTATCCACTTTAGATAACTTAGGCCGACCAACAGGTGGCACAGACATCACCTCCTACGATTCCTCTCTCCTCCGATAGATGCTTTCAAAAAGGGGGAGGAACCAAGATTGGAACCCCTCCCAATCCATCATTCAGAGATCTAGGATTTCATAAGGCATTGGCATATGAAGAGCTACATTTACAGATCTCCAGATATCTGGGATGCGGTGCATCCGGATATTCAGATATCTGAAACTTCTCCTCCTATGCATAAATTTAAATAGCCCAGACTTGAATTTGGGGTGTTTCCTCCTACCGATTCTGACTGGATGGATGCGGTGCATCCGGATATTCAGATATCTGAAACTTCTCCTCCTATGCATAAATTTAAATAGCCCAGACTTGAATTTGGGGTGTTTCCTCCTACCGATTCTGACTGGATCTCTAACTCAAGTCTCGCACATGACTAAAATGAAGTCCCTCCATTTCTTCAATGAATACTAACTGTCATTCAAACCCCAAATGTCTTTCAAATATTAACTTTACCCGCATTCTCTCTTAGGGAACTCGAACTCAGGTCGTAATCCTTAAGGCAGTTTGAGTTTAAGGAGATGACGCTCCAAGGAACTCCATCCCACACAGTTATACAAGCTAGCATAGCTTCTAAAATACATGGGGTCTAGAACAGACCTCCAAGAGCAAACAACTAACGAATGAACTCATTGGACATTTCAGAAACACAAAATACAAATCTCTTCTATCCATTTCAGCGTTCAGAGAGATAATAACTAGCAAGTAAAATCCATACATACAAAGAATACTAACTAGGTGTTCATTTCATCTCTCTCAAATTTACTCATAAACCATACAATTTTGTATCTATTGCAAGTATACAAGCACTACACGGAGTACATCAAATGCACAGTGGGAGACTTATCTGTTTCAAAATAAGGCTAGCCAAGCCAAATAGCAAAGGGTGAGTTCTTTTCCACCCAACCATAGGCTTACATGCACTGGATATCTGCAATCTAGCCACCCTCATGCTAAGTCATGATACCACTAGGGAAATCTCTTACGATCTCAGAGCAATTTGGAAAAGTGAAGGCCACTCTCTTTCACACAACTAATAGTTGAAAACCCTTACACCCACCATGCCCAGGGCCTGCATGAGGTTGATCAGGTTCCCTCCCATCACCAATCTTGCGGCCCTCTCAGGTCAGGTTGGGTTTGGGTTTCGCAGACCAATCATGCACACAATCTTGCTTTGAAACTCATGTTTGTCTACTCCACTAGTGGGTTTTCCTAGTGCTCTCAACAATATCTTCTCCTGCATCATTTGGACCTCTTTCCTTCGTCTTCCTTATTTTCTATTTTATGTCTTCTCCCCTTGTGCCCATCATTTTCTTGTCTCGAAGTTTCTGGAGTTATCCCAATGCAGTTGTGCGGTCGACATTTTCCATGGGTGTACCAATCCATTACTCCCATGCATTTACGTGAGAGGTCATTTTCAGCTTCCCAACCATACTTCATAAATTATTTTCTTCAAATTTAAGTTAGAGAGAAGTAAATGTTATTTCCCTAAAAAAAAATTCAACAAGGTGGCTTGGGATTCCTTGACATAATGAACCCCTTTCTAGACCCCCTCATTCTTTCTTGTAGTGGTATCATGGCTAGTAATTATGCTTCACCCATCAGCTTCTCCATACTAAGATAAACCATCACTAATCATAATTAATTACAATTAATTCAAAGAATTAAAAATGTGATGCTACATATTTAAGATAATTTATGTATAAATGTCTATGGAAGATCAAAATTGATTCACTAGACTGAAAACACATCTGAAAGAACACATAATAGAACTACTATATGAGCTTGGAAACTGGCCATGGCACCTCTTCCTATTAATGTGAGAGTGAGAAGGAAGTGCACCTCTTCCTATTAATGTGAAAGTTTGAAAGAAGTGAGCATGTCTAAGCCTCATAAACCATAAAAGTTTCGAGAGAGTTAAGCGAATCCGTAAGGAGACAATAAAACCATCCCTAATCTCATAGAAGGGAGAACATCTAAAAACAAAGAATTAAAAAGACAATAAAACTATCCTTGATCTCATAAAAGGAAAAACATATAAAAACAAAGCAGTCCTCTTTTTCAGACTTTAAGAAGCAAATCTAGCAAATATATTACTCTCAAGGGTGCTGGTTACATATTGTTTGCGTTATATAAACTAGGATATATATCATCCCAGATAAAAAAAAAATAAAAAAAATTAATAAATAAATCAAAATAATTATGAATAAAGAGAATTAAATCTCTTTGAAATCAACCATCAATATCATATTGTATCAAAGTTTGATTTTTCCTACTTAAAAATGTTTTAGATGGGATGTTCCTATTTAAAAATGTTTTAGATGGGATGGTATATATTCAACATATATACCAAATTTTTATCTCTTTCAAATTTAACATATTTTTTCTCTATATTTCTTTTAAGAATTATTTATCTCTTTCCACTCTACTTCTTAAATAATTACATTAAAAATGATAAAGATCATTACTACTTAATCTTTTTAAGTATACAATTAATTTTAAAAACAATATTTTTTATTTATAATTTAGTATGAAAAATATTCATGTAACATAACAGTATTAAAATAATATTAAAAAAATAAAAATAATAAAAATTTATGTTTACAATATTATTTAATATATATACACATACATTACAATTTATGGGGAAAGGTTATATATATATATATATATATATATATATATATATATATATA
>CBVK0100068631.1:0-11870 GCA_900067695.1 Picea abies
CTAGGGCCCCTGGACATGGTCCAGGGTACCCATGCCTGGGGCATGGGTTTCTTGGTCTGGGACCAAGCAGTTAAAGCCCTTAGATATGTCTAGGGCCCCTGGACATGGTCCAGGGTACCCATGCCTGGGGCATGGGTTGATCCTTGGTCTCTGACCTTGGTGGATAAGACCCTAGGAAAAGTCCTGGGGCTACTTGATTCTCAATCAAGTACTTGATGGTACTTGACCTTCCTTGAAGAAGGACATAACCACAAGAGGGATAAGTCCCATATGCAGTGATGATAAAGTAATAGGTTCACCATGTGATATGAAGGAATGAGTAATGCCACCTTGCAAACCCTCCTTTACCCTTGTTTGATTGGTTTGGGGTTTTGTTGGTTTATTAAGGGGTAATGTTTTAAAGTTAAATATTAAATATTATTGTCACATGTTTAAATTCCAAATTTAAACATGTGACTTTTTTTTGTTAACTTAAACTAGCCCTAACCCTAACCTAAATACTATATAAGAAACCCCCCCTACACCTATTCACCTATTATCATTTCCTCTTGTGATAGCGTTGAGCCTCTCTAAGTCTGCGGCCTCTGTCCTCTTGATCTGCTGTTGATGCTTGATGGTGCCGCGTCCTCTTGATCTGCTGTTGATGCCTGTTGGTGCCGCGTCCTCTCTGTTTCTATTACCTGTTGGCTGCCGCGTCCTCCTTGCTGGGAATAAGCCTTGGTTGCTACCTTGTTCTTGCTGCTGTGTGTAAGCATTCAAGCTGCCGCTGTTATCATTGCTGTTTGGGCTTGGTTAGGTGCGTCCTCTCCTGAGTTGGAAGAAGGTACAGGTGCGGCCCTCTTCAGATCTGCTGTGTACTCCTTTTGTGCTTAGGGTAAGTGCATCATCCCTTGCATTCGTTGGTTGGGTTTCAGTGTATGAGCAGCGAGTTGGTACCCCTATCCTAAGTCTGCTGTGCAGCCCTCTAGCTAGGGCAGTGTTGTGGGGTACTGTTTGTTAAAGCTTCTAAACTGCTCATTTTACATCACTGTTGAGACAAGGGTTTACACACAGTCCAGTGTTTTTCAGATCTGAAGGTTTCTTGGGCAAGGGTTTTTGTTGTGAGGGTTTGGGCTCTTTTCTTTTTGTGTTTTCATCCCTGTGGCCTTTGGGCTTGGTGGCAAGAAAGTTCCTTCAGTCTTTGGCATAGAGATCCACACTTTATCCATGAACTGAACCTTTGTCTGAGCATACATACAGGATCTATACCTACTGTGTTTATTGTGCTATCTTCAGAGGTAGGTTGCTGTACCAGGTATGCTTCCTACTTGTTTCCCTTTGATTTGGATCCGATTTGATTACAGAACTGTTTAATATAGTAAGCAGTATATAGATCTAAAGATATGTTGATTATGAAATGATTAGGCAGAGTTTTAGATCTGAGATCCTTGTTTAATCATATAGATCTACTGTTGTATTCAAAGCTGTTCATTACTGCCTTAGATCTGAGTCATATTCTTATGTGATCTGAGTTTCTCTCTTATGCTGCTACTGTCTTTTATAGATCTATCTTCTATATGTTTTTATCTCTGATTAAGCTACAGATCTAAGTTCTTTTAATCATTAAAATTTAAAAGAGATTATTGTTTTGCAATTTTACCCTAAATCTAACAGAATTCCAACAAAATGTTAGTCTATCACTAGTTTGCTACTAGATTAGTGCCTAAGTACAATTGTCACACAAGTTTTGATGTTTGCATTTAATGATGAGCAAAGGACTTATCACCTTTTGGGGAAAGAGGTGCATCCTAGGATTGGCTAATGCATGGAGTTGAGAAGAGCGTGCAAACTGTTAAATTAAATATTAGTTTATAATGGTCAATTAGAAATTAGACTTAGGCATTAATAAAGTCAAAGTGACTTTAGGTTAATTTATTTGCTTTTAGGTCAGATATTTGCTTTTAGGTTATATTTTCACTTTATCTCACATTCATAAAGTGGTTTGACTCTACTTGATTGTCACCTATATAAGAAAGCTATTTGCTCTTATTTCATGGATTGAATAAAGACAGATAACCTTAATCAAGTTATCTTGGTTTTTGTGTGTGCTCGATTTCCGTTACATGGTATTAGAGCGAGGCTACGGCCACGGAGTCTGGGAGCGCGTGAAGACCTAGGGACTGCTGCCGGCAGTGACGGATCGAGGGATCGCCAGCGTAGCACACTCAAGGAGCCGAAAGGGTTTTGGATCAGCCAGAGCCGGGTTCATTTGATTTTTCGGTTTTAAAAGCCAGATTGGTTTGTTCTTACCCAGATTGGTGCCCAGCTTCGAAGATCTGGTGTTTTTTTTTGACTGCTAATTTCTTGAGTTAGCAGATTTGAGGAGAAATTGGTTGATTTGGAGTTGGTTGAGGGCAGATTGCAGGTATTTTGCCATTATTTATTTGCTAAGTTCAGTATTTTACGATCATCTATGGCTACATTGACCAACATCATGTTGGAAGGCAACTAAAAGTTCTCTGGGAAGAACTACAATACCTGGAAGCAACGCATGTTGGCCATTTTTGCATACCGATGCTTGTCAGATGTTGTTCTAGGCACAAGTCCTCGTCCCACGGTTGCAGGTAAAGACCAGGACAAGTTTGATGGCCAAGACAGAGAGGCCATGATGCTGATCAAATTGTCCGTGACAGATGAGATGCTACCTGAGGTTCAGAATGGGAAGACTGCTGCAGCAATATGGAAACAGTTGAAAGAGACCCATGAGATTTCAGATAAGGGTCGAGTGTTCTTTTTAAAGAATATGTTTTTCTCGATCAAGATGAGTGAGGGTGCCTTTCTCCAAGAGCACTTACTCAAGATCAAGGACATCCGGGAGCAGTTGGAGGCCATTGGTCGAAAGATGGCAGAAGAGGACATGGTGGTGATCATGCCGAACAACTTGCCAGGGTCCTATGAGCACTTCATTGAGACCTTGAACATCTCAGCTATAGACGTTGACCTGAAGTTTGGAGAGCTATCCAATAAGCTCTTGCAGCAGGACAGTTGGAAGAAGCAGTTTGGGAGCAGCAGTGAGATAGAGGGTTCAAAGCAGGCCTTTGCAGCCAAAGCTAAAGGCAAAGGCAAATGGACAAGGAAACTTGGTCCAGGCAATGATGAGGATGCCACCAAAAGCTTGAAGACCATCACTTGTCATTATGTGGCAAGATTGGCCATATGAAGAAGCATTGCAGAAAGAGGTTGGCAGATCAGAAGCACAACCACGGAGGGTCTCAGTTGAAGGCCCATGTCGCAGAGTACACGGAGGAGAAGGAGGCAACCTTCTATGCCTTTATGGCCTGTACACAAGCAGATCAGTCAAATCATCTGCTTGGTTTGTTGATTTAGGCGCATCCAGGCATTTCACCAATCGGAAAGATTGGTTCACAGAGTTCACACCTAGTCCATCCAAAGACTCGGTGATCTTCGGTGGAGGCGAGGAGTATAATATAGTCGGCAAGGGGAATGTTCAGATTTCCTTCGGAGGAAAGATGCTTATGTTTCTCAACGTCCACTATGTGCCAGGTATGGAGCTTAATCTGCTCTCAGTTAGTCAGATTATGAGGCACTCTCCTCACTTGGATGTCAACTTTAGCAATCACAAGTGCTATATCGTTGACAAGAATACCAAGAAGATCGTTGCTCTTGGTGTGGAGGACCATGGTCTGTTCAGATTGGTGGATATTGGGCAGGGCAGAGAGCATGCACTGGCAGCGAAGAGTGCATCAGACATCTGCACACTATGGTATTAGAGGTATGGGCACCTCAATTTTAACTACCTCTCTCAGTTGGCATGAGAGAAACTGGTAGATGGACTTCCAAACATTCAGCAGAAGATTCAGGGAGTTTGTGGAGCTTGCCAGGTAGGGAAGCAACATCGAGCACCATTTGATGAAGGACAAGCTTGGAGAGTGCAGAGGGTCCTTCAGCTGGTTCATGCAGACGTATGTGGATCAATGAACATGGCATCAATCACCGGTGCCAGGTATTTCCTTCTGTTTGTTGATGATTTCAGTAGGAAAATGTGGGTGTATTTTTTGAAGTTGAAGTCTGACGTGTTTAAGGAATTTCAAAACTTTAAACCATTAGTCGAGAATGAGTTAGGTTGTCATATTACCTCTCTTAGATCTGATAATGGTGGAGAATTCTGCTCCAAATAATTCAACAATTTTTGTGCTAAACATGGGATCAAGAGACAATACACCATACCCTATACTCCACAACAGAATGGGGTGGTTGAAAGGAGAAACCGCACTATCACAGAGATGTCTAGATGTATGTTGTAGAACAGGTGTGTTCCTAACAGGTTTTGGGCAGAGGCAGTGTACTTGCTGAATAGATCTCCCACGATGGCGGTAAAGCAGAAGACTCCAGAGGAAGCATGGTCTGGAAGAAAGCCCAAAGTAAGTCACTTGAAGGTCTTTGGTTCTACTGCTTACACTTGGATTCCAGCTGCGAAACGAACCAAGTTAGGTTCGAAGAGTAAGAAGATGATGCTTACAGGGTACAACGACACCCATAAAGCTTACAGATTAGTTGATGTTGACATTGATAAGGTGAGCTTTAGCAGAGATGTTGTTGTTGATGAGGAGGTTGGACCCTTCCATACTCCTCCCGCATTTAGAGTTACTGAGTAGCCAGAAGTCATTGAAGATTCAGGTGTCAAGCTTTCAATATCTCCATCCGAAGGGGGGAAAGATTCTGAGCTTGATGATGAGGAGTCAGAACAACAAGAGTCTCCTAGGTCAGTCAGATCAGTACATTTTGAAGCAAGAAGCCCAAGTCACGGTGGCAATACTGACTTGGTAGCCAGGGATTCCAAAAGACCCAAGTGGTGGCACAACACCATTGGAGATGTTCGGATAGGAGAGATGATCGAGGGAAGATCATCACGAGGTAAGAGTAAACAACAGACTGACATAGTCAACTTTGCTCTTATGGCCAATATTCAGGAGATCTATGAGCCTCAGGTATTCAAGGAAGCAAAAGGAAGACCTGAATGGGAAAAGGCCATGGAGGCCGAACATGAAAGTTTGATGAAAAATCAGACTTGGGATCTCACAGCTCTTCCATCAGGGAAGAAACCCATTGGCTGCAAATGGGTGTACAAGGTCAAGTAAAAGGCAGATGGTACACTTGAAAAGTACAAAGCACGGTTAGTTGCGAAAGGATTCTCTTAGCGAGAAGGCATTGACTATGAGGAGACTTTTGCTCCTACAACGAAGATGAGCACTATTCGTCTTGTTCTAGCCATGGCAGCACAACAAGGCTGGAAGGTCCACCAGATGGATGTGAAAAGTGCCTTCCTCAATGGAGATTTGAAGGAAGTGGTATACATGTGCCAACCAGAGGAGTTTTAGGTTGCAGGGAAGGAGCATCTAGTTTGCAGACTAAAGAAGGCTCTATATGGTCTGAAACAGGCACCGAGGGCGTGGTACATCAAGATTGACAGGTATTTGGTTCAGCAAGGGTTCCAGCGGAGCCCTTCAGATTCCAACTTATATGTCAAAAGAGTTGGTAATGAGATCATTCTTCTGGTTGTTTATGTGGATGATATCATTATTACAGGTAGTGAGGAAGATGCAATTACATGGATCAAATCCAACATGAGCAGAGCATTTGACATGATAGATCTAGGCCTCCTACACTATTATCTGGGTGTAGAAGTTTGGCAAACAGGGAGCAACATTTTTGTCTCACAAGCAAAGTATGCCAGGAGTTTGCTGGATAAGTTTAGGATGGAGGATTGCAAAATCTCCTCTACACCTATGGAGAAAGGGATGAAACTTTCAGCCAAGACTGACTCAAAGGCAGTCAGTGAGTCACTATACAGACAACTAGTGGGCATCTTGATATATCTTACAGCCACTAGACCTGATCTGAGTTTCGCTGTGAGCTTCATTTCCAGATTTATGACAACGCCGAAAGTAGAGCACTGGATAACAACGAAGCGAGTGCTGAGATATGTGAAAGGGACACTTGACTTTGGTATTTTGTACAACAGGAGCAAAGACCCAAGGTTGTGTGGGTATACAGATTCAGATTGGGCAGGTTCTGTTGATGACAGAAAATCCACCTCTGGATATGTCTTCAGCCTTGGCACGGGTGCAGTCACATGGACCAGCAAGAAACAACATGCAGTTGCCCTTTCATCGACAGAAGCAGAGTATCGAGGTGCATTGAAAGGTGCATGTGAGGCAGTTTGGCTCAGGAGGATGTTATCAGATATGCAGATACAACAGAGAGAGCCTACACCCTTGTTCTGTGACAATCAAGGGGTAATGAAACTTGCCAAGAATCCAGTCTTCCACGAGCGTACCAAACATGTTGATACACACTGTCACTTCATCAGACAGCTTGTAGAAGATGGAACTATTGAGCTGCAGTATTGTCCTACAGAGGATCAAACTGCAAACATTTTCACCAAGTCTTTGGGTCCCGAAAAGCATCTAAAATTTCGAAAGAAACTTGGTGTAGTGAGTAGATTGACCATTAAGGGAGGGTGTTAAATTAAATATTAGTTTATAATGGTCAATTAGAAATCAGACTTAGGCATTAATAAAGTCAAAGTGACTTTAGGTTAATTTATTTGCTTTTAGGTCAAATATTTGCTTTTAGGTTATATTTTCACTTTATCCCACATTCATAAAGTGGTTTGACTCTACTTGATTGTAACCTATATAAGAAAGCTATTTGCTCTCTTATTTCATGGATTGAATAAAGACAGATAACCTTATTCAAGTTATCTTGGTTTCTGTGTGTGCTCGATTTCCGTTACACAAACCAATGAGCAAGTCCAGCATTACCTTGTTACCTTGAGGATTTGTTACATGTTAATTTTAAACAATAGTTTCATCTTTGATTGGGCATATGCATCCACGATGAAGACGAGGATTATCCAACATGCAGGGCTCACTAGATTGGGGAGTTATATTTCGTTCTATTCTGGGTAGCATGCACATGTACTCTTAGACCTAGGGCATAGATTCTAAGGAGGCAAAAGTTTATTAAAATGAAAAATTTATTGTAATGAGGTTGGATCCTGGGGTTTCATTCCCCCTGGTACTCAATATCTGTTCTTAGGCTTGGATATCAATAAAATGAGTAGTTTGGTCCTCATCTTCTCTTTTCTTCTAGCATGTTAAATTTATCTTGTTGTCGTAGCAATTCTCCTACTCAAAAGTTTATTTGCTTTGTATGCTATGTGGATTCATTCTTCCCTTAGTTGTATGAGCATGTACAATCTAACTTTTTGATTCAATCCTCGGAGGTTCATAATGTTAGGGTTAGGCTCAATTATTTTGTTAATCAAACCTTGCTACTTACACCTTTGACTTGACAAAGTGCTTAGTTTTCCCTTATGCTAGACTTAGTCTTGAAGCGACTAGGATAGAATTATATGCATGGTTCTTCGTTCTACGAGATTTGTCTACTTGGCAGTGATAAGGAGCTTGACTTGCCTTGATCCAACAGATTAGAAGCAATACCTAGGGATACTCTTGCGAGTCTAGAAAAGCACCGGCTAGAAGTGAGAGACATGAATGTTGAGGTGATAATGGGTGTTTTGTCATCTAAAGTTGCACCAAGTCTCCATCGACTATTGTAGTGTAGGTTTGGTTGTCAACAAGCCCCATTGACCTAGTTTTGGTTGTTTGCTGGACATTAATAAACTAATCTTATTTTATCTAAGTACAATTGCAATAGTATCTTTTGAGGCAATTGAATAAAGGATAAAATCCTTATCAATGTAGGGGCTGACTAAAAGTGGAGCACTTGCTATGGCAACTTCAATATTTTTAAAGGGCTCCTAGGTCTCTGAGGTCCAATCAAATTCCCTTCCTTTCTTCAAAATCTCATTTATTGGCTTGCCAATTGAAGCATAATTAGATGCAAACCTACTTGCAAAATTTATTTTGCTGATGGAGGATTGTACTCCCTTCCTATTTGTTGGAGGCTTCAATTCATTAATTGCTCGAACCCTTCATGGATCAAGATAAACCCCTTTTCAATTGATAATGTGTCTAAACAATTTTGGTTCAGTTACAACAAAACGATACTTCTTAGGATTCAACAATATCGTATGTTTCTTGCATCTAATGATATCTCTTTGAGATGTGACAAATATCTTTCGCTGTCCTTGGAGTAAATTGTAAGGTCGTCTTGATAATTGACCTTGATCTTCCCAATTAGGTTGTGAAATGTGTTCCATGGCCCTTTGGAATTTCACCCAAGTGTTCATGAGACCAAATGGCATTCTGACATAAGAAGACGTTCCCCAAGGTTCGATAAAGGTTTCCTTATCCTTGTCCTATTCGGCCACTAATACCTAATTATACGTCAAAAACCATCTAGCACTGACATCATAGTTGAACCAATAACTTGATGCAACAGTTTCTCCATGCTTGGCATCAAATAATGATCTTTCAATGAAACCTTGATTTAGGTTCTTGAAGTCCACACAAAGTCTTATAGCTGCATACTTTTTTTGCATTGGGACAAGGTTTTCGTTAGGTACTTAGGGAGGATAATTAATGTAATGTGGCCATACTCATTACCCACCAATTGCATAGCAGGCCTTATTCAATGAGTATGGCTACATTGTGTTAATTAATGAGTTCACACACCAACCACTTAAAAGGGCCTTATTCCTTGAGTATGGCCACATTACATTAATTATGGTTACATTAAATTAACTATGGCTACCTTACATTATTAATTAATGTGTTCTCACACCAACTACTTAGTGGGCCTTATTCCATGAGTATGACCACATTACATCAATTATCCTCCCTAGGTACCTAACAGTTTACCACCAAACTTGAGTATTTGCATGGCAGTATAATTCCCGCTTTCAAGGGCTTTTCTAACTCCTTGATAAGTTTCCTAGGTTTGTGGTTTATTACCCTTGGCTTCTATCGAAAAGCTTTGGTTCCTGACATTTGGACTTGTATCTCGGATAATGCTTTTATCATAATCTTTGAAGTTGTCATAGGTCTAGGAAAATACATCTTCAAACTCCTTGGAAAACTCAACAAATTGGGCTCTTTCTTCTTCGTTGCAAGAACTCCCCAAGTTCAACATCTTTGGTCTTTGTTGGAACAGCAGGCTTTGCAGGTTCATCACACCTTTGGACCTTTTGGAGTCAGTCAGTCGACAATGAACAATTGACTAGGAGAGTCCATGGGGAGGTCCACTGAGTGGTTGACTAAGAAGCCGACTAGGAGTCTGATTGGATGGTTGACTATGCATTCCACAGGTTGGGCAGTTAGAATAGAATAGTTGATTGGTGTGTAGAACAAGGCAGAAATTAAGGAGTTTGTTATGCACCCTAACCAATCTATGTGGACCTCATCTCTCTTCAAGGGAGTTGGTTACATCTTGGTGCTATATAAGATGGCCCTATGGGTTGATCTATGACATAATAATAGTGGTGAACATGTATATGTGTATGGAAATTGTTTGGTTTCTTACACCTTTTTGTATGTTGAGCTATGCTTGGTTGTGCTTAAGTGTTGTAATGGTGTCTTTAGACACCACCTCTCTATTGGAGTACTAGCTCTTTGATCTACCTAATCCTTTGATTCTCCAACACTCTTTTAGTGGTCTCCATATTTACTTGTATAGTTTCATGCACCTTTCTAGTTGATGGCTCATCTCAAACGTTTTACTCAATTTATCATCTGTGGAGAAAAGCCATTCTAGTGTTAGTAGGCCTTTTGGGATAATAATTCCCTTCAAATTTAATACCCCTGGTTCATCATAATCACTTGCATCTAGAGGTTCCTTTTGTTGGAATTGGCTAGTGTCCCTTGTATCACTTTCAAGATTTGGATTCTCTGCCCCTATTGAAAATTTAAGTATATGCTTGTCATTGTCAAAAACTTGCCGATGCTGATTATTGTCTGGGACTAATGGTTTGAACATAAGTTCTACCATGAATGAGTTTCCAGTGAATGATGGGTGCGGGTTGAACAACGATGGCAATACAACTAATGAATTAGACCTCTGATTCTTTTCTCATGGCACAGAATTTATTTAAAAGGATTTCAAACCATGAATGAGGTCCCAAATCCTTTGAGTAAAGGTTTTTAGCCTTCCTCTCTTGACTATGTATGCCCACTTGACTTGATTGACAATCAATTCGGAGTCTCTAATTAGAATGATAACCTACATTTCCATTTCTTATGCACGGAGAAGACTAAGCACCTCATATTTTGCAATATTGTTTGTGTAGGCGAATTGTAGCTTAAAGTAGGTAGAAACTTATCCAAAATGCTCTCAAAAACCAATCTGGCACTAAAACTAGATTTTGCACATCCTCTTTCGAAGGTCATTCGCCAAAATTCTTCAAAAGGAAAATCTTGAACCACTTTTATGTAAATTTTCCACCTTAGGTGACAATTGTCCTTATGATCTCAATCAAATAAATCAGTTGCAAAATTTTAACATAGAAATATAAATTCTGAACACAACAACAATCACACAATAGTTGGAAAACAGTAAATAGCGGAAGCATAAATTAACACACATATGCACAGATGATTTCTCCCTCTAAATCAACCTTTCATTCCTTAATCAAAGCTTACGAAGAAACCTGCACAAACTGCTTAAACCTAGCAACTATACAGCTTGGTCAAATCACCCAAGAACTGAGCTGTACAACTTTCACAGAGGGTACAACCTACACAGAAAATGAGGAACATTATCTGTATGATCTGCTGTACGACGTTGTATGGATCTGCCCTACTCTACGGCTGCTGCTGTATGACCCTTCTTCAACCTGCTTGACTGCTGATCGATCCTCTTCTTGTCTCTGCCTTCTCTCCTCTTGTTGCTTATTTGCTCAACTATTCAACTATGAACAATACCTCTCTATCTTGTGTTATTTATGCTTTTCTGAAACCCTAATCTACCAAAACCCTAATCTAATTTTGAGATGTATGGTTAAGATTAAATCTAGTGTAAGTCATTAATGCATTAAATGCACTTTATTAGACTCAACTGAAAAACATAAGATATTTCTCTTTATCCTAAGTGAATTACAAAATAGAATTAGTGATCACTTTTCCGAAGTGGTCACTAATGAAATGTCTCGAACCAATGCCTGCATGTTCACACATTCCTGAACGTGCACATTCCTGAACCTGTGTAAGAAGTTCCTGCTTGAGCTACATTTCTCAACATTCCCTCTTAGCGAGGAAGGGATTTTGCGTCAATCCAAGTTTGTCTTTGAATGCTTCGAATTTCCCTTTCGCTAAGGGCTTGGTCAAAATATCAACTACCTGTTGATCTATGGGAATATATTGGAGCTTCATTGCTCCCTTCTGTATCCTGTCTCATATGAAGTGATATTTGATCTCTATGTGTTTGGACCTGTCATGAAATAATGGATTCTTAGAGAGTTTGATACAACTCTGATTATCACAGTTAATCACCGTGTGATCCAATTCCTAATCAAATAATCCCGCAAGCAACTTGCAGAGCCAGATGGTCTCACAACTAGTAGTACTGTCTGCCATGTATTTTGCCTCTGTTGAGCTAAGTGCCATGAAAGCCTACTTCCTATTGAACCAGGATTTCATTGCTGATCCTAATCTAAAGTAGCACTCTGAGGTGCTCTTCATGTCTGCTGCATTGCCTACCTAATCTTAGTCTATACACCCTTGCAACTTCGTTTGACCTCACCATCTTCAAGATATCTTAGATGACACTCCACTGCGCCACTCAAGTATCTGAGCACATGTTTTGCTGCTACCCAATGCTCCTACCTCGACTCCACCATGAATTGGTTCATGGTGTTTACTGCAAAACATATATCTGGCCTAGTGTTGACTGTTGCCGCCTTATACACA
>CBVK0100068641.1:0-11967 GCA_900067695.1 Picea abies
AACTTTAAATATTGAGGTGGTTGTGATGATACATTGAATAAGCAAACTTGTATGGCACACATTCTACCTCGTAGATTTTTTTTTATCGAGAAGTACCCCATTTTCTAGATAGAGTTTTTATCAAGTGGCATGACATACAAATGCATTAAACATTGAGACTTTATATCACTTCCACCGTAAATTTGGAATGCTATTAACTAGATAATTGTTTAGTTTTTATCTAGCTACTATTGTCAAATCTATGCTACATATCCACCTTTAAATTTCATTAATATCAGCTCGAACTTTCCATGATCTTTGTTTATTTTGATTCCAATGATAACTATTGCCTTGGAAACAAATTGTGTTTGATTTTCAATATTTTGATCCTACATCGCGAATTTGCAAAGATATTATTTATATAATAAACACTTATTTAATTTTTTTCATATTCAAAATGGTATTTTCATCAACTCTCCTCCCATTCTAAAACTAGATTTATCCATTTTATGTGAATGATTTTGTTTTTAAATTAAAAATTCTTTTAATATATATTAATTGACTAAAACATATATATAATTCAATATAAAAAAAAGTCATATTATGATTGGGATTATGTTCATAACGAAATGAACGAAGAGAAACTAAAGTGAAATACTCATGAAACTTGCCGGAAACACAGAAATACAACAATACTCGATTTATATTAATGAAATAATTCTAAAGAGAATGTAAAAATATAGAGCGTAAGACTCGCTAGAATGGTGGCATCTTTATCTTTGAGAAGAGATGTCACAACTACGCTCATTCGCATGAAGCTGATTCGGATTATGATCGGAACGAAATGAAAGAAGAGAAATTACAGTGAAATACTCATGAAAATTTGGAGAAATAGAGAAATACAACAATAAATAGAGAAATACAACAATACTTGATTTCTATTAATGAAAGAATTGTAAAGAGACTATAAAAATATAGAGTGCAAGACTCGCTAGAATGGTGGAATCTTTAGCTCTGAGAAGAGATGTGATGACTACGCTCATTCGCAAGAAGTAGATCTGGATTATGTTAAGAATGAAATGAAAGGAGATAAATTACGGTGAAATACTCATGAAACTTGACAAAAACAGAGAAATAAAATAATACTTGATTTCTATTAATGAAAGAATTGTAAAGAGATTGTAAAAATAAAGAGTGTAAGACTCACTAGAATGGTGGAATCTTTATCTCTGAGAAGAGATGTGATGGCTATGCTCATTCGCAAGAAGCTGATCAGGATTATGTTCGGAATGAAATGAAAGCAGATAAATTACAGTGAAATACTCATAAAACTTTCCAGAAATGAAAAAATACAACAATACTTGACTTTTATTAATGAAACAATTGTAAAACTACAGAGTGCAAGACTCACTAGAGTGGTGGAAGATTTATCTCTCATAAGAGATGTGAAGACTATGCTCATTTGCAAGAAGTTGATCTGGATTATGGTCAGAACGAGATGAAAGAAGATAAATTATAGTGAAATACTCATGAAACTTGCCAAAAACAAAGAAATACAACAATACTTGATTTCTATTAATGAAAGAATTGTAAAGAGGCTTTAAAAATATAGAGTGAAAGACTGCATCTTTATCTCGGAGAAGAGATGTGATGGATGCGCTCATTCGCAAGAAGCTGATTACAATGAGGCTTTGAAGGGTCTTTTATGTTAAACAATAATTCTAAAACCCTAGACACCCAAAAACCTAACTCCAGGAGCTCAAAGGCCAAGATTCATATGGGCCCCTTTTGCATAAGTTAGTACATTAACTTCCCAGTATCATAACTTTTGCATAGGATCTCTGTATTAGGTAAGTGATATCTTGTTGGAAAGGTCTTTTGCGAACTATGCATTATGTTGTCAAACTCTAACTCTGTCTAGAGTTTGACTGTAGCAAGCCAAAATAACATTGTTTAGGGCCCAAAAATGGCGCTCAAAGTACAACAAGATGTGATGACATGAAAACATACAAAATAAGCCAGTTGGATTAGGTTGAAGGCCACCAATATCCACCTGGAATATGTGGAGGGCTGAAGACAGCCCTAGAAATGTAGAACCCACAATTACAAAGAAGTATAGAAGAACGTGTTGAACTAAAAACTCGCAAAATGGGCTACTTCGAATAGGTGGGTAGCAACCAATATCCATCTATATCAATCGTTCCCACTTAGGAAGCAATGGTATCCATTACGTTGAGTGCCCAGGGAAGAGGGGAAAGCATGTTCTCAATCTAAATTTTGTTGAGTTGTGTGCTTTGTTGGAGAAGTTTCGTTGCTTGATCATGGAAGACTATCACAAAACATTTGTTGGTGGGGTTGAATATGCTCCACCAATCTGTTGTCTCTGGGTTTGACAAGGCATTGTGTAGGCACCAATGTACGTGAAGAAACAATATTTTCTTTCTCTTTGACAATCTGATTTTTTTGGATAGAAGGTGTTGACTCTGCAGTGGTTGTAGGGATATTATATGCATCCTTTTAATATATGGTGAAATGGACAAATTTTGTAGTATGATATATTACCTTGCGATACTATTTTTGTCAAGCAGTAGTCGAAACTACCTCTGTATTCGATAGAGCTCACCTCCTAGAGTAATAATGACACTACGGGGTCTAGACTCATAGACAACATGACGTCTCCACATACATGGGTGGAACAAAACCACATCATAGACATCAAGAGGGGACACATCTCACACTACCTCATCCTTGAAGAGATGGATGCCATAAGACAAGTGACACTGCTGGCTGACACAGATATCTCGTCGCTGGTGAAGCCAGTTGATGTTATTTGGCTATGAGTGTGGTTTTTTCGACAACCCCAACTATTTAATGGCCTTAGCTGAGATGAGGTTATTATGGATATCGTTATCAACAAATAAATGCAATGGTGTCCCCTTCACCCACATCTCTGAATGGAAGAGGCACTCTTCCTCTTCAGGATCTACTGATTCTTCTCATTAAATTGTTGTGTTCATGACAGTGGCAGTGGGGTGTACGTCGACGATGTGTCTATTTTCAATATTTTATGGATCAGATTCTCAATCAGAGTTTTCCTCCATGGGTTTGACCTCGACGACCAATGACTGTTTCGATTGACATTCATCGATGTTGTTCCAGGGGATTTTGTGGAAGTCACACCACTTCCCAGTGTCATTCTTCATCTTCCCTTTTCCCTTTATGTCCTATGTCTTTTATTGTTTGTCTGGAGATTATTTTTTATGGTCGTATTTATCATTCTTTGGTTGTTGCAGATTAGGACACCTGAATTCGCATTTATTCTGGTGACTAAAGTTTTTCTCGATTTTGACAACATATCGATAGGAAACTCCCAATGATGAGATGTTTAGGAAATCCATTTCAATTTGGATGTACCTATGTAGAGCCCCACGATATTTCATAACGAGATGACGCTCAGAGCCCTTGATACCTAGCTTGTTGCACAAGGTATTGAAAGTACTTCTGAACTTCCACAGTGTTTGGTTCTTCTCTTATTGCAGTGTGGTCCAATATATCATTTACTGGTCTTCTTAGTTATCAACATGAGAGTATTGTTCTTTGACCGCATCCACAAAAATTTCTCAAGTGGGATCGACCCCATATATTCCAGATTCCTTTGTGGAACTTTGCTCTGAATAAGTTTCCCATCAATGTTTGACATGGGGGATTGACTTGAGCAGTGCGAAGGTGATCTTTTCCCTGGAAAAAAAAAATCGAACACAGAAATAACCTTCTCATAGATGTGCAAAATTATCCATCATTTCGTCCCTTTGTCGCATGAGAGCTTTCTCAAGCAATAGGTTAATAAAATCTTCTACTTCGTCATATTTCTTACCTGCCGCAATTGAGGGTTTCTTGGGTGTGTGAGAGTGATTGTCCTCAAGTGGGTATAACTCGAGACCCAGTTGGCTATACTCGGACCTCGACGGGGGCATGCATTGAGAAACAATAAAGAGTAGCCTGCTTTGATACTACCGATCTCGATTATTTTCGAAACGAAATGAAAGTAGAGAAATTACAACGAAATACTTATGAAACTTGTCAGAAATAGAGAAATACAACAATACTTTATTGCTATTAATGAAACAATTGTAAATAGACTGTAAAAGTGCAAGACTCGCCAGAATGGTGGCAGCTTTAACTCTGAGAAGAGATGTGTCGACTACGATCATTTGCAAGAATTTGCTATGGATTATGCTTAGAATGAAATGAGAGCAGGAAAATTACACTGAAATACTCATGAAACTTTCTAGAAACAGAGACATGGAGTAATACTTGATTTCTATTAATGAAGAAATTGTAAGGAGACTGTAAAAAGACAGAGTGCAAGACTCGCTAGAATGGTGGCATCATTATCTCTGAGATGAGGTGTGACAACTACACTCATTTTCAACAAGTTGATTACAATGAGGCTCTGGAGGCCTTTTTATGTTAAACAAGAATGCCAAAAACCTACACATTTAAAAATCTAAAGCTAGGAGCTCAAACACCAAAAGTCATGTGGTCCCCGTTTGGGTAAGTTAGTACAATAACTTTCTCGTATTGTAACTTTTGCATACGATCTCCATTTTAGGTGCATGATAGGTTGTTGGAAAGGTCTTTTCGAGAACTATGCATTATCTCGTCAAACTCTGACTTGGTCTATACTTTTATTGTGGCGAGCCAAAATAACACTATTTAGGGCCCCAAAACGACTCTCGAAGAACAACAAGATGTGGTCACATGAAAACATAGAAAATAATCCCACCTTAAGGAAGTGGTTAAGTGATAATATCAATCATCATCCAACAACAACTTAATGAATCCTAACTTGACATTATTACATAATCCTTATAATCTAACACCCCATCTTAAGGCTTATACCATTTGGTGTAATATGTCTTCATGCAAAAGTGTTTTTCTTTAGTATTCATTTGTAATTATGTAATCGAAGAGTCACAATATGTTCATGGAGGGTCATTTTATTATTATTTGTGAGAAACTCTCTTGTAAAATATTTTTATTTTGCATTAATATATCACCTCAAGTGCCCATGTTAGTTGGGGCCTATTGAAAATCTCTTATTCCAACACCTAGGTACTTTGATATCCAAATATTTTCTGAGTGCAATGCAACCGCATTATTCATAAAACAAAAATACATCGCTGAAATATTCAACTCAATAAATCTAGCTTTAGTAAAACTAATAACCAAATTCACCAATGACCCAATGACTTTTCCACAATGTTTCTTTTTTTAAAGTAAAAAAGGGAGGATCCTATTTATATTATAGTTGCAAAGTTACATAGTCTGTTTGTGATGCCAGCTGTCCCGACTGGGCAGGAAACCGAGACAGCTGGACATGCTATGCTCGTCCTCATCCTCGTGCCTTCACCATTCTGCAAGAAATGCGTAAGCTTGCGCACACGTAGGGCACTGCCTTTTTGGGAGAGTCCTGGAGTGTGCAGCATACAACATGTCGAGTCGATGGTCGATTTGAGTGATACGAAAGATTTGATCATCCAACATGCTCCGCATTTCAAATATTAGTGCTAGGTACCCTGGATTGGTGAAAGGATGCTCGTCTTGCCAATTACCCTCAACAGAGGCTGAGGGAAATGGCCCTTGTGCTACTTCGCCTTCAATTGCTTCACTGACTAGATGTACCTGTTGGTTGTTCGGCTAAGTCGCCTCCTCCAGAGGTGCACCAGTGGGTGGGTCGTTTTTTCCTTTTGCGCAAGACGATGTTTCTTCCTCAATATAGCAGGTGGTGAATTCCTCTGTCAGGCGAGTTGCACTGTGGCCATGTGGTGTTTTTGAAGGGGAGATATTGTCGTCAGCGCCAAAATCAGTGGGGGATTCCAATTGTCCGGGAGTGTGAAAAGAGGGAACTCGAGATAGCTTTGCATGGCCTCGTCCAGGGTGATTTCTTCCACGTATGTTATTTGAGGCGTTCGACGTTTCCTGGACTTCCTATATCTGCGCGAGGATGCTAAGGCCAATGCCTTCTCGAATTTCTTCTGCCTCTGCCTGCATGATTCAACTGAGTACCAAGTTGCTCCCCTGCGTGGCTTTCCTCATGCTCTGGGCATATTGAAAAACCTGCGGATGTCCGAGGTTCCTAGCGGATGGATAGCCCTGTTCCAAAACTCCGGTGGCTCTTTTATTGTATTCTCTATAAATACCAACATCACAAGAAAGAACCATTTTAAAAAACTGTTTCATGTGTTTCTAAACATTATGAAAAATGACTTTCTAAAATTACACAAACAATATAAACAACCACCATGATAGAAGAAGATGGCAAAAAAAAACACAACTATGTTCAAATAAAGTTAACATTATGTAACAATCATAAATCAACAACCTCAAAGCCCAAGCCCTTATCTGACGTATATGAATGCAAGTGGTTTGAATGATATATTTGTAGCTGGACTTTGTTTTGGCATGGACTCCTTCTCTCTGTATGTACTCTGAACCTTGACTCTCGACAGTAAACACAATCCCATGGACCCTTGTATCTCTTCTCCTATGCATGAAATAATAACCAGATTGTTACTTGGTGCAGCACCTCAACCCAAGAAAATCCTTCCAAATCCGAGAACTGTTCTGATCATTATGTGTTTTCATTTGCGAATTTGAAGGCCCAGCTTTGCGAACAATCGACGATCCGCTAGAGAACTGTGTCTGATTTGATCAGAAAGCTTTATAGCTAGCCCTAAGTATCCTGCGTATCTGACTAACTTTTAAGATCTTAACAAACTGCAAAAGTACCAATGGCCATAAGCCTATAATGATTATGATGAGGTAGAACCCTAAGCCGTCGGGCTGAGGCAGTCGTGCCGGCATGTCTTATCCAGTTGCAGCGAGTATCCTCTAATCACCAAATCCTTTCGGATTATTAATCTTGTCATTTAGGACTTGTCGGTGTACAGTTGTATTTAACAGCTTCGGGCCCATACCTGGAAAAGGGTCTGATGGAAGATTTGCGAATGAAAGTGATGCAGGAATTTTGTACGACCCTAGGTAACTATTCTGTTGCCACATTGAATATTCAGAATCAGATTTAAACTCGCCCACTGTCGATGCAGTGGGTCTGCTGTTCCCACCTTCCACTTGTCGGCGTACAGTTGGATTAAACAGCTTCGAGCCCATACCTGGAAAAGGCTCTCATGAGAGATTTGCAAATGAAAGAGATGCAGGAATTTTATACGACCCCAGGTAACTATTCTGTTGCCAAATTGAATATTCAGAATCAGATATAAACTCGCCCACTGTGGATGCAGTGGGTCTGCTGTTCCGGAAATCCACTTGTCGGCGTACAGTTGGATTAAACAGCTTCGGGCACATACCTGGAAAATGGTCCGATGGGACATTTGCAAATGAAACAGATCTATTCTGTTGCCAGATAGAATATTCAGAATCAGATTTAAACTCGCCCACTGTCTATGCGGTTGGTCTGCTCTTCCCATCTTCTTGATTGCCATGATCAAACCTCATTTGTTGCTTTACTACAACCATTGGATTATTCTCCAACGTGCCCGTTCCTGGAAATGTTTTGTCAATCGATTCTGAAACTGTAGATGTAGCCCGATGAAATTGCCCCACAGAAGTATCCTGTTGGCAAACAGAATAGGAATTATAGCTTACGGAGTCGACGTTTCTTTTAAAATCCGAGAGGAGACCTGTATTATTAAGAGACTTTTGCATATCATTGCGTTGACGGGCTTCAGAATGATATCGAATGGAGATCTGATAACGAGACTGCAATAGTTTTTTGCGCAAAGGAGGTGGAGGAATGGGTTTGTTAACGTTGTAACACTGATGGAAGAAAGGGTGGTGCAGTGCTTCTTTGGCTGTGGGTCTGTTCTCGGGATCCCAAGACAACAAATGTTTGATTAGGTCAATGGCCTCGGCACTTGCACTTCCTAGAAGAGAGGAAAAACGTTTGGTAGAATCTACGCTGATGAAATCTTTTGGAAACCTGTAATTTAAGGAGGAAGCAAGTGCTAATCATCGAGGCCAAGTGTCGCTATTAGGAGATCCAATCACATAGCAAATCTTATGAATCTGATTGACCGCGTTATGGCCATGGAAGAGTGGGTAGCGAGTGAAAAGTTCCACCATGATAGCACCCATCGCCCAAATATCGATTGCCAGGTTATAATCTGTGGATCCAAGCAGGAGCTCCTGCGCTCGATATGGACGCGTCGCGACATAAGATTCAAGTGGCTTCCCTGCTTCTTGTGGTATGTTTATAGCCAACCCAAAATCAGCAATTTTAATAACATCTCCACTTACTAACAAGTTCTCTGGCTTCAGATCTCGGTGACAATACCCTTCTTTGTGCATGCGTGTGAGCGCTTTGAAAAGCTGGAAGGAAATGTTGCGCACCTCCTCCACTGAGAATCGGCGGCCTTTAGCTCTGATGATGTGTGACAGGTCCCTTTTCCATCCACTCAAATACCAAATATAATGTGTATACCAAATATAATGTGTTGTTCTCCATTATCGCATTGTACAGAGTAACTATATTTGGATGCACCAACCGCTGCAAGCATCTCACCTCTGCAATATTCAGAGATTCATGGCATTGAAAAAACTTTCTATTTATTCTCTTGATGGCTACTTCTATGTTCCGTAAGCTCCTCTCCCAATCTCCTTCATAAAGCCGAAACCATCCATTGTTTTCTGAAATTTCGTTCTCCGGATTCTTAGAATTATATGGCAAGAATATAATACCCGAGTATTCGAATCAAATAACGAGTCAAATCGTTTTCACTGTTCAAACAAATGCATATATATATATATATATATATAGGGTTGGATGGATGGATGGTAAAGAATAACACAACATCTTTTTTCCAGGCCGACTAGGCGCTGCATATAGAGGGGAACTCGGAGGCTTTTACTATTATTTCAAATTTTATATTACTCCGTTTTTATTTTATTTCTTGAAATTAATTTTTTTATAAATTAATATGGTAAATATCAAATTAATGTTTTTTCTTTTTTTATTAAACAATATTGTAAATATAAAATTCATGTTTTCTCTTTAGACTTCAAGGTCAAAACTAAAGAAATAGGGTATATATCTCCATACACTTTAACAATCAAATGGTTTAAGGGAGAATTTCTTACCACCCTATAAATAAGAGAATCTCAAACCACTAATAAATTATTAACATATAAAATAGTTATGACATTTAAAATAATTATAAAGCATTGTCTATATTAAATTTTTTGTTAAATTAAACATAAATTAACGTTGTGAATAATTATATATAGTAATTGTGAAACATCGAATGTTTATTTCAAAAAAAAAATCAAATAAAAAAATTAATTTAAATTAATGTTTTTCAATTAGATGTAGAGGTTCAATTTGATATTGAATCCTTCGTATATATTAGAAGAGGTTACATTAATGGTTCTATCAATACAATTGGGTATCATTAAGATGTCATGGTAATTCAGATACTTGAAAAAGGGTTAGTTCCATTTAGAAGTTACAAGTGGGTATCTTGGTGATCCATCACTACAATTTGCTAAAATTTGATATCGTAAAAGTGCCCTAATACTATGCTTTCTTTAAAAATAATTAGTCTCATCCAAATGTTAGAAGGGGGCATTCTTAGAAGGATATATGATGATGGGTCTATTACTCGAATCAAGTACTTAAAACTGTCTAGTAAATATGCCTAGTAGTGAGCATGCCCAAGAAAGGATTAGTCTCATCCCTTGGACCTAAGGATACTTCACTTATTGACTTGAAAAAAAAACTTGTATTATATAAAATGTATGTCCCTAAAAGATTAAGTTCTCCTCTCTCCTATATTAATTAGGTCGCAAGTCTCTTATAACATAATTATGGTGAAATCCCTTATAGTGGTTCCCTCACTCTTATATTGATGGGAATGCAAATTCGTAACCACATATTATTGGATACTCATGGGGTGGTATTGTATAAGTCCTTAAGCAATTTGTTTAGTCATATACAAATCAAGATTATACCATATTTTGGTGAAAATCCCTTAATGATTCTCTTACTCCTATAATAATTAGGATGCAAGCTCCAAGCACATACTTTTCAATACTTATTCTTTTCAATACCTATGGGGTATAATTCCACAAGTGGTTCTCTCACCCTCCTATAAAATTTAAGGTGAAACCTAAGTGGTTCATGGTTCTCCCATTTATGTATAAAGTTAGGGTGCACCCCAAGTGGTTATTGGTTCTTTCACTCTTATAGAAATTTAGGTTATAACATACTTGGGCATAAATTACCAAGTGATTCCCTCATTCATATCCAAATTAGAGTGGAATTCCCCAAGAACATACTTTTGGGTATTAATAGGGGTGTCATAATTTGTAAGCAATTCTCTTACTCCTATACAAATAGGGTGCATCACAAGTGGTTCCCTTGTTATTATATTAATTCTTGTTTAAATCCCAAGAACATAAATTTGGCACTAATTAAGATGCAAATTCATTAAATTATTCTCTCACTCTTATATATGTAAATTAAGGTGTGCGCCAAGCATGTCCTTTACATCTATACTAATTAGGGTGAAATTCTCCAAAGACATACTTTTGGGTATCAATAGGGGTATAAGTTACCAAATGGTTCTTTCACTTGCATACAAATTAGTAGTTCCCTAAATCTTATACTAATTGTCTGTAAGTATTAACAATATACTTTTAGGTACTAATTGGGGTGCACTTCCCAAGTGGGTTTCTCACTTAAATATAAATTAGAGTGCAAGTCCCCAAGCGGTTAAATGGATCTTTTCTCCATATCCAATTAATAAACTAAGTGATTCTCTGATTCCAATTACACTAATTTGTTTGCAATGGGTTCCAAGTCTCGAAGAAGGTGGCCACTCAAATACTAATTGGGGTGCAAGTCTCCCTATCAATTTTATTGTCATCCTATATGCAACCATATTACCATGCAAACTCCCCCAATTGATTTTACTGGCATCCCCTAACCCACTATCTTACTATTCCCTCACTCCAACACTAATTGAAGTGCAAGGATCCTAAAATGGTTTCATTATCATTCCACTACCATAACAATTGGGGTGTAAGGCCCCGAATTGAATTCAACATTATCCATTCTGCCATCAATTTGAAGTCCCTAAGAATTTTTAGCTTAACCCTTATATGCAAATATCTTATTCTTCCATAACTCTAATATTAATTAATATGCAAGTCTCCAATTGGTTTCATTGCCATCTCACTTCAATATTAATGAGGAAAAACCCCTCTTAGCTATTCAAGTATCATCCCTTATGCCATGGATTATAAGCCTCCAAATAGTTTTAGTGACATGCTTTATACCACTATCTTATTACAATGATTGTAATGTCTTTTGTCATTATCTTATAATAGTGGCATATACTTAATATGTTGAAATCTCATTCTTAAATATAAAATTCCAGATTTTTTGAAAATGCTATAAATTATTATGAAAGTTTTCAATTTCATTCCTTATATCACTATACCACTATCTTACTAATTCAAGTCAATATAGTTGGAATACAATTCACCAAACAGTTTGAGTGTTATACCTCATAAGCATTAATAATTGGGGTCAAACCCCTAAATCACCTTTAGTGTCATTACCTATATCATTAATGGAATCAATATCCTTAAAATTAATATAGTTGAAATGCAATTTAGCAAACAATTTGAAGATCATCCCTCTGGAACACTAATTGAGGTGCAAGTCCCCCTATCACATTTGGTGTCATTACTTATACCATCAATTGAATCTCTTCCCTTAAGTCTTTTTAATACAATTTCTTAATTGAGATGCAAGTCCCCCAATAAAATTTGGTGTCATGTTGTATACCACTAATTGAATATGTCCCATCAATTGAATCTGTGTCCTTTTTAATATAGTTTCTTAAAGTGCTAAATTACTATATAGTTGGTTATATATTATATTTTATTTTAAAATATTTTTAT
>CBVK0100068644.1:0-10052 GCA_900067695.1 Picea abies
ACCACCATTGAAAGGGTTGTTTGGAAAGGATCACTTTGGACAACTTGCAGACATGATATCCAAGACAATGATATTGTACCCGTTGAAAATGATGAGTTTGGCCTAGTTGATATTATTGATTAGATTTAAGATGTCATTGAAGAACATGGTCAATTTGACAAATTATTGATGAGTTATAGTGTAATGTTTTGCCTTTGAGATTTTACTTCGAGAATAAATATCTCTATATCGTTGTTATATGATGACTTTTTTTAATATGTTCTATGCCTAATATATAGTTTACATTTTGGTTTTCATTTTAATGTGAATTATTACCTTACTGAAAATAACACTAAATATTGTCATTTTTATACGTGAAATCTATAAAAACATGTAAAGCATTGTTTTAAAATGTTGTTTTTCTCTAACCATTTTATTAATTATGACCATAAAAATGATTGATTTGACATAGCATTTTAAAATAAAAATTCCAAAATGTATATGTTTTTTTCATTTTAACAGGATTTCAAACTTTTTTTGGCTAAATGTTTAAAAATAATATTTTTTAGCTACAACTATCAATGATGAATTGAATTAAAGACAATAAAGTGTTAAAAAACAATATTTTGCATCATATTTAAATTGTATGGTATCCCAAATCTACTAATAACACATAATTCAATGAAAAAACATGACTTAAAAAAATGATATATAACAATTTAATATAGTTTAAAATGACATTTTTATATTTTATCTTTCTTTTTTCATAACATTAAAAAAATTAAAAAACAAGAAAATACACGATTAAACAAAAATAAAAACAAACATTTTTGACAAAAAAATAAAAAAACATGGAAAAAAACAACATTTGGAAAAAAAGAGTTGATACTTTATAGCTAAAAAGATTCAAAATATCAAAATACTACCTTGCAAAAAAAATTGCTACTGGTAGCACCACTTTTTGAAACAAGAGTAAAACCAACAACTAATGCAACCTATAAAAACACAACAACTCTAGAGAGTTCTCATCAAGTTGGTAACTATGTTATCTTTGTTTCAAATCTCAACGACAATTATGGCTTCTTGTCCTAGAACATATATGGGATGTAGCACATTACCACTTCTTAATTATTATCTCCTAGTTTGAGCTTGTCCCTAAATATTACAATCTTTACATCACTGTGTCATTCCTCATACACTTTGCCATATGTGATCCATCACCAATACACCCTTTTCTACAATGAGAGGTAGGAAAATCCACACCTATGTCTCTAGTGATTGCTTCCTTGCCATAGGCCCAATCATTATGAACAACCACTTCAGTCACTTCTCTGGATGCAACCTCCATGCCTTCTGTATTTCCTAATAAATAATCAAAATATGTGCCCGTTCATCGCCATTCCAAGCAAAAATATAACATTGTTGGGATTTCACATGGTGATACAACATAACTTACTCAAACACATCAATATTCACATCCTTTGCAACATGATCATGGATTAGCTACTAATCAAGACCTTGGTTTTACATAAGAACTTGCTATAATAGAAGAAGGCACATGTTTGGTGGAAATCAAGGGTTTACAAGGCACAAAAACTAATTCAATTACTAACAATGTGAGTAAATTGACCACATAGCTCAAATGAAAAAAAACAACAACTAGAATTCCCATGGACTAGTTGATTTCTCTTCCATTGCAAAAGTTGATGAACTAGAGACAAGAGATATTATTGGAAACATTGAATGCAAGGAGGAACCTTCTATAGCCAAGACTGATGAAAATTTGAGAAACTGAAGTGAATAAAGCGTTATTGAGGGAATTTTCTTATCCACAAACATTGAGAAGTCAATTGGCTCTTCTAGAAGAGAAAATAATGAATTGCATGGTCTCTAAGGCTAACAAAGAGGAAGAGATCAAAAGAATCAAGGAAGAAAATATTTTGTAGCTCAAAAAGAGGCTAGTTTGAAAGAATAAATCAAAAGTTTGAAATATGAAAAACACTTATGATTCTAGAATGAGGTTAGCAACGAGGAAGAAATTAACATGATAAAAGCTAAAAAAAAATCTCTACAATAGAAAGAGGATACCATAGAGGATGGATTTAAAAGAACTTAATATTTAAAATTTTATGCCTTCAAAACAAGGTTGATGAGATGAAAAAATATTTGGAAATTATTTCATTTGTGCAGCGATAGTTGGGATCTCGAATGGTTGCAGTCTAAACTAGGATGCGACAATTTGAGAGAAATGTTATAGTTCATTCTCAACTTAAGAAATATATTTATGTTTCCACTACACTATAATTTTCAAGGCCATGGCTGATCCAGATGGATGTCGGTGGCCTCCCACCTATTCCAACTGGTTCATTTTGGCAGTTTTCCAGTTAGACAATTTTTTTCTAGTTTTCGAGTCCCCGACTTCCAGGGTCGTTTTGAGGCCCTAAACAACATTTTTAGGGCTTTCCACAATTAAATTATAGATGGAGTCTGAGTCTAAAGGAAACATGTGTAGTCCTCAGATAGAAATTTCCAATGGGCTATCGTGCGCCTAAAACGAAGATCGTATGCAAAAGTTACAACCTAGGGAAGTTGATGTACTAACTTACCCCAATGGGGCCCACATGACTTTTGGTGCTCCATCTCCTAGGGTTAGGTTTTTGGATGTCTAGGGTTTTGGAATTCCTGTTTATTTTAAAAAAGGTTGGGAGAGCCTCATTGTACGATCTTCTTGCGAATGAGTGCAACTGTCATATCTCTTCTCATAAATAAGCTGCCACCATTCTAGCAAGCTTGTTTTCCGCTGCATTTTACAGTTTCAACATATTTCCTTATTGAATAGAAGCCAATTTAATTGTATCTCTGTTATTTTGTGTCAAGCATAATAATAATCTGTATTCATTTCATTTTGCTCATAAAATCTGGATCAATGGCTTGGCTAGGGTTCTGTAAAGGATCCAATAATAGAGGTAACTCCAAATGCTCGGGTTACTCTCCTAGAACCAAATTCCTCAAACCATGAATTGACTGGAAGTCATAATGTATCACTTTAGAATTATTTGCACAACCAATGGTGCTAATATCACCCAGTTCTTAGATGTTCAAGAATTAGTTATTAAAATCTGTGGGGACATATCTGGAAATGTAAAATACGATGGCCCCAACATAAACCCTACTATTTATGAATGGGACCTATTAAGGACGAGGATCAATGAGTTACATTTTCATCTTCAAGAGCTTCATCTAGAATAGAAATTATATGAACATGTGACATCTTCTATCTCAGTTTTAGTCGATGAAGTCAAAGGGCCAGGAGAGCTTGCTTATGAAAATATTCAATAGGCCAAGGTTGAGCTTAAAAGATTGGAAGAGTTAAAGGCTACCAAAATGAAGGAGCTTGTGCTTGAGAAGCCATTAGAGCTTGATGAGATCTATAGATGGGATTGTGTTGAAGGGGATGGAACACTTGCACTAGCATGTCTAGTGGATAACACTAATTCCATAATGGGTATGTTAGCAAGTATAGATGAACAGGTTGACAACACAAAAGAAGAGACACTGAGTAGAACATAAATAATGGAAAATGTGGAGACTATTGCCTAGTTTCATGTTGTCTTACTTCTTTTTTCCATAATCCTAGAATGGTCTTCAACAAAGCTTCGAATTGTTCGGTCTATTGTTGTTTTGGGAAGTTTGCTCCAAATCTTGCTTTTGATATGCTTCTATGGCATTCCTACCTTGATATATGGGGCACAATGTTTAGAAGGTGTCCTTGTGGCTGCTTTTCCATCATCCATCTCTATGGTTTTTAAGTTTTTAATGCAACGAAACAATGTTGGAACACTTACTTTGTGGAATTGTGTTGTTGAGTTGCTATTTGCCTTGCTACCAATTTTGCATGGGATTATGTCCACTGAATGGGATTATGTTAACGATGAAATTGCTAGTAGTGTTGTCCCTGTTCTTAACAATTGCCACCATAGTATCTTGGTCTTTTGCTACCTGCTTTCTAGAGTTTATGGTATGTCTCTCTTCCAAGACATCGCAGTTTGGAATTGGAGCCCGATATATCCTCGCAACCTTACTATATTGATATCTAGAGATGTGGAAAGAACGTTGTGGATGTTTTGTTTGATTTAATATTTGTTTCGTTGACCTCGTGACATTTTATCAATGGAAAATGAGTGGTCATCGACTTTTCTGACTTTATAAAAAGATTAGGCAAGGCGTCCACCTCACAATGACGTGAAATTATTCTAAATTAGTTGGCGAGTCGGGACGCCTCATATGGCTTCTCTAATAATTATGTCGTTGCGTGTAGATTACGTAATGCATATAAAAGCAAAAGTGACAGAATATTTCAATTTTACTCAATGGAATCTGTTAGGTGAGTCAAATTCTCCTCATGGCAGAATATTTCAATTTTACTCAATGGAATGTGTTAGGTGAGTCAAATTCTCCTCATGGCAAAATTCAGAAAACATTATTCGCCAACCAGAGGTTAGTTGCCTGCTTGCTTCATGAATAAATATTTGCAAGAGGGTAAGTATATCATTAATAATACTAATTATGTGTGTTGTTCACCATCCGTTTTCTTCTTAAATATATTAGAATGAAATATATATTTGTGAGGTTAATAATAACTATTCGTTTAAAAAAAAAAGGATTAAAGTCATGAAATAATTAAATATACTTGAACATGAATATGGGAATTATACCCTCCTTTGTTGTAACTTGGCATACCTTTCCTTTTTCTATGAAATGTACCAAAAAGGGCATCTTCCACATAAAGATGACACTCTAAAGGAGAATATATATATATGTGTGTGTGTTCGGGGGGGGGGGGGCTTCATTGAAGAGTTGGTTTCATTGAAGAGTTGGTTTGACATTCTTCCCATCGGTGTCTATGTGATTGCTTTTCAACTTCCCATTGTTGCTTAGGGATGCTTTTCCAACCAACTTTTGCTACCTAAGTATTGGTCTTACACTTTCCTTTAACACTTATGGTGTGGTTGCACAACCTTTTGTACTTCCATTTGAAAAATAAGTAACTTCTTGGTTCTTTGTAAATCAATCCTTTCAATCTTACTCTCATGTAAGAATGATGGTTAATGAGAGTCTAAATTTGCTCTTCCTTCACAATTTGTTCCTAGTTCCTTCAACCCTATGCCTCTTACACACTCTATGTATCCTCTTTATCCTTATCCATTTCCTCAATCATTTTTGTACATTCCAATTCAATTATCACAACCATTTCTCTAGTCATATGTACACCTTTTTAAACAATCTAACTTAACTGCCACATTCATCTCTCCATTGATATCCATTTCTTTTTTTTTCAACATTCCAACTCAATTATCACAAACATTTATGTATTTATATCCATTTTCTTAAAACTTGTTGTACATTGCAACTCAATTACCACAACTATATGTGTATCCATATCCATTTCCTTAAACGTTTTTTGTTAGGTTAATCTTGATTTGGTCAAGAGTGGTTCGATTAATGTTGATTCACTGAAATCATCAGTAGTTTTCCTACCCATGGTATTGGGTAGCCCATAATATTGTATGTGATGGAGCCTATTTAAAGGCTTCATATTCTCCATTGTAAAATGCCTGAATTGGTTGCTTGGCTGGAGTGGCCAATATAATAAAGATATCTTTGAGACCAGTTTTCCTGTTAAAGGGTTTCTGAGTTAAATTATTGATGTTTAAGTTTAGTTCTTTCTTTGTGATTGTTTTAATTTACTTGTTGTACTCATTTTTACATATGGTATTAGACCATTATGTAAACTAGTGATAAGTCTCTCCATCAGAGAGGATGAGAAGGTTTTTTCTTCTGGTGGCTATGCTCTATTTGTGGATTTAGTAGGTGTGTTTCCAATCTGGACTTGAGATCCATATTATTGGCTATGTCAATGCCATAACCTATCTTGGAATGGTTGTGCTATGATATACTTCTATTTATCCTCCATTGTGACATATGCATATGTATTATGGTTTGAATTGATTGACAATGAGAAGAGGTTCGAGAAATCCATAAGAATGGGGATTTGTGTAATTTGGAGAAGTCAATGGCTTGATGAAAATCAAAGAAGTCTACCCAAAATCCAAAGTTGTTAGAGATCTTCACCATTTCCATATTATTGCTATTATGCTATTGTAAAACATGGATATGCCAGCTCCGAGAGACATGTTGGATCTATGGTGTGCTACACCGCTAGGGTCATTGTAGGTCTCGATTCTATTAGAGATGAGTGTGCACATTGATCTATAAAATCAATGGATTGCTGCTTGTAGATTGGGATGCCTTGTTGTGTGATTTCATAGATGGAAAAGGTAGTGGGAAATTTGCACACTTGGTTGTCTGATGTTGTAGAACCTAAGTGTTATCCAAAGTCTCTAACAAACGCATGATCACCACATGCATCATGTGAACAATGGAAAGTGAGTTGAAAGAGTATGTGACTATGTGGAGGATTTAGACCAATGTATATCTAGTTAATTGTTGGAAGTAGCTACATATGCCCAACTTGGTTGAGCCCATTTAACATCTTACTATAATCTGTGATCATGGTAGAACTAACTTGATCAATAAATGATCTTATGAATTATATGAAATCATAGTTTTAGATATGATGTAAATGCATACACACATATATAAAGGCTAGATATCGTGTTTGGTTGTCACCAAACCATAAAGGTCGCATTTTCATATAATTCCATTCAAACTAATGAGGAATTAATGTCACCGGTAAATAGTATATTTATTTATGAGTTGTTTTCATCTTGGGATGATAAACAAATTTGTAATACCCCTAGTTGGATCCCCATAATAGAAATGTAAATGTATTACATGATGAAAGGATAAGAGCCGAACAATGTAATATGTAAATGTACATTGAATAATAATAAAATACATCATAGGCTGCGCCGTTGTAGACAAAAAAGGATGAAAAATGTGGGGGATATGATTCCACAAGAGAGGAAAGACAGGTAGATTAGAGGGATCAAAGGCGTCAAAGCCAAATAACATTATTTTATTCCTATCCTAAAATATTTTTCTTATGTCATCCTAATCCATACTAAACTTTGAGTTGGTGGGGCAAGTGAGATACATGATCTTATTATGAAGGAACAAAGCATCTCCCATTCATACAAATTATAATAACCCTCCCTACTAATGGTATGGATTACTAGTTGTTGTCAAGTTTTAATGTTTTCTTGTCTTAGGAATTTCGTTAAACACTTGTCACACACCCTGTAAAATCCCCTTAATGACTATTGTTATGTTGGATGCTTGACTATTGTTGGTTTTAGTGTTGTTTTGTCTTGTATATTTGAATCAAACAATTTGTTGTTATACTAATCGTCACTGTAGAAACCCCCCCTTTAGTGAGTGTTGTAAGTTTATTTTTTGTGTGGGGATTTTGTCATACACTTTGTGGACATTACCAAGCCCACTATAAACCCTTAACTACTGTTGAGATGTTATGTATGTGTTGGTTTTTTTAAAAGTGGTTTTATAATGAATAAAAGAGAGTATAGGTGCCAAACAAAGAAGGATTAATGCAAGCAATGTGTAACAACGAGATACACTCAAATAACTTTACCAAACAACAAGTGAATATCACAAAATATTATGTTTTATTTATACTTATGACATCATTACACCAACTAGTACATATATGATAGATGATATAGATATAATGTTGTAGGTTACAGGTGAGGAATTGAAGTGAACTCTACCAAGTTTCCAACCAATATGGAATGGTCTCTACAGAACCCATGGCCCCATCCAAGAAAATATGGCCCACCCAACTGCTAAACTCGGTTCTACACTTGAAGTACATCCTCCTCAAAGGATACTTGGTCTTCACTCAAGAAAATCAGACTTATTACATCCAAACACGGCTCCACCAAGTGAGTAACATGATATGCAAATAGAAACTCAGTTTTCCTCAAAGAAATTGACTTGCATGGAAATACTTGGCACTCACAAATAGATTTGGTCTCTTCATGAATGAAACGACCTGCATAAACAATTTAGATTGACCCTCTACCAATAGAATGCCACATGTTCCAAAATGCGCCCTCTACAATAAGTTATGGCTCCCCGAACCCCAACTGAAACCAACAAACAATCTTTGTAACAATAGATCCAAATGGAAGATCTAGATGATATCCCCACCAATGGCTAGGGTGTATCTCTCATCACTAAAAGATGATTAGATATGGTGGAATCTATCACCACCAAAACCAATCTAAACTAGGGTTTATGCCAAACCCCCAAAGGCTCCAAAAGATCCAAGCCAAAATGAAAATAATCAAATGAACAATGAAGTCTAAGAATGATCTCTTATCTCTCTTTTATTGGCCCTCTTTTATTTTCTCTCGTTCACTTAAATTATTTAAGTGACTTTCTAAGGTTATTCTTCATATTACTCATTAAATAACTTTTTAACCTCTTTTTAACTCTGAAAAGTGATTAATTTTCTTTTAAGACATTCTCGGTCACTGGAAGTCCCTTTCTCATCATCCCAGCCTTTAGATCTTTTCGTCACGGTTCCAATGAGCTATTATTCTTAGGTTCCCCCCCAAATAATACGATCCAAATAACACCTTTAGTGTATTTAATTAAATTATGCTCAATAATACTCCTAAATTACGAGAATCGTCACAATGTCGCGAAACCAAGAATGAATTGCGTGGAAGTAATCTCAGTGATGAAAGATGATAAATGGACTAGGCTTGGCCTCATATAACTCCTCCAAATCATCTGAGCTCACTGGTAACACAACCTCACCCCTCTGTCTTGGCTGACACAAATCCCAAAAGTCATCTTCAACTGTATAACAAGGAAGCCCAAAAATGGGGACATGTCAATCCTCCCTTCCCAAAGATTGTTTGTCCTCAAGCAATTCCATCACACCTATAGAAAAAACAAGATGAGCCAAACTGAATCTAATAATTATCCCTAGGTCCCAAACCAATCTAAAAGATGTGGAGCACCTACCTCCCATAATACTATCCTACAATGTACTAACACAAGAGGCCTCATGAAGGCCATCGATCAATAGATAAATCATATACTATGAAGACTCAGTCCACCCTTCATAGAATATCCCACCAAGGAAACCAATCCATTTCTCCATATGAATAGGCTCGTGAAAGTAACAATTGGATCTCCCATATGTACCAACTTCCAAATTGTTAATCCGTAAAATCCCAGGGTCCCATGCTATCACCAGAAAGGACCCATCATGTTGATGCTACGCCAATCTAATCATAAATATATGACCCTCTTCCCTAGACTACATCCTCCACTCCTGCAACCCCAAGATGTAATGCCTCAAAGAATCATCCCCACTATTGAGGACCATATCTTGCCAATGTATATCAATGAATTCAACCAAACAAACTCTAAAATCAAACATCCAGGAGAAGTCTATGTGGTCACAAACTGACAGGGAATCAACAACACCTAATCTCTAAGTGTCAAAGGGGAAATCTCTAATACTCCAGCACTCGTAGACTACTGCAATCATCGAGGAATCATCTGAAAAATCTCCCAACTCATCGTTCGCAAAGTCCCTCCATGTGAACCTCTCTCGGACATTCCTATAAGTGGTAAAGTCATCAGGGTCCCAAACTATCTTGTATGATTCTAAGAACCCTCTAATTATAGCATTGACATGCAAGGTGCTAACACAAGAATCCACCTGAATTCCTATGATAAGTCAGGTAATCATAAGATACAAAAACCCGATCAACTCCTCAGAAGACCACTCCTCCAAGCAAGCAATCATAAGCATCCCAAGAATAAACTATGGAAAGAGAAAATTGGCCATCTCATCTATATTTGTTGTCAAGCTATCAAACACTACAGTCCCGGGGTCCCAATTTAATCTTCGAGAGGACCCATCATGCCGATTTTTCACCCCTCCGATCATAACCACCCAAACACCATGATCAAACCATGCTCTCCTCTCCTAGACCCCCAAGATAAAATCCCTAAAAGGACTGAACTCACTATCCTGGATCATGTCTTGCCAAAGCATCACAGTGAAGTCA
>CBVK0100068670.1:0-18608 GCA_900067695.1 Picea abies
GGACTCACTATTGGATTACCAGTTTGGTTGTTCCCCACTCCGGTGATCCCAAATCCTCCCAATGTTTCAGTTGCACCTAATACTTTGGATGTCAATACACCACCCACACATCAATCTCACGTCGAATTTTTTCCTTCTTCGCCCATCATGTCTCCTTCCATTTCTCCTTCTTCACCTACTGAAATTTCTAAAGCAAGTAGCCAGGTTGATCAAAAGAAGAAGAAACAGAAAGAGAAGAAGAAGAAGAGCCCGAAAAGGACCAAGGCCCCAACAACATCAGATGTTGGCTCTAAGAAACCAGTTACTGTTAATAGTACTGGGAGTGTTGATGAGGTCAACAAGATTAAAATGAAGAATCCAAAACCCAAATTCCCTTGCAGCCTTTGTAAGGGTGACCATTTTCTGAGGGATTGCCCCGGTCTTATCAAGGTTTTAGAAATGTGGTCTTCCACGTCATCGGCCTCTGTCAGTCATGTCGATGATACTCTATCAACTAGTGATGTTCAGGTTGTTAAGAAGAAGAAAACTGTCAAGTTCCCTTGCATGTTATGTAAAGGTAATCATTACTCTCACCTTTGTCCTCGCATGGACGAGGCTTCTTCTCTTTTGGAAAAACTTCAACTTCCAAAAGGTTATCATAAGCTTTCCTCCGAACCATCATTGGTTGATGGACTGGTCAATCCGGTTTCATCCTCGGTCAGTCTGGTTGATCAAGTGGTCAATCTAGTTTCCTCCTCGATTGAACCACAAACCCAAGTAGCTGATCGATTTCTGTCACCGATCAGCCCCACTCTTCATCAAAAGAGTGACAGCAAAGTGGTCGATCCGTTTCCACCCATCGACCCCATTCTTCCCTTGGAGAATGAAACTCAAGTGGTCGATTCAATTTCGCCGTCGATCGATCCCATTCCTCCATTGAAAAATGCCAAAGTGACTGATCCAGTCCCTTCCTTGGTCAATCCCACTCTTCCTCTGAAGAGTGCCGAAGTGGTCTATCCAAGTCCACCATTGGTTGATCCGATCCAATCATCAGTTGATCCTACTCTCCTTCTAGAGAGTAAATCTGATACAGCCCATGATTTTCTCATTAATACAGACTCTACCGTGCCGGAGGGCATTCCTCCTTCTCCTAAGGAACCCCCTCCAAGTACTGAAGCCATCCTTTTTTGTTGGGGTGTGCTAACTAGACCTTGTCTTCCCTCCCACATTCCTTTCCAGATTACAGTACAGGTTTGTGGTCGGGATGTTCCTCAAACATTGATATATGAAGGTGCGTCTGTTAGTATATTGTCTTCTGTTGCTTGGTATGCTTTGGGTTGTCCGCAGCTTGTGCTGTTTACATAGAATCTGTTAGCTTTTAACAGAATAACTAGTCAACCTTTAGGGATCCTTCATCAGTTTCCTATAACTTTGGGAGGGAAAACTGTCTTTATCAATGTCATGGTAGTTCGAGACCCCTTGGATTTCTCTTTACTCCTTGGGCGGGATTATGTCTATGCTATGAAAGCTATTGTATCCACTCTTTTCTATGTGATATCTTTTCCTCACGATGGAAGAATTGTGACTATTGATCATCTTTCATTCATCGGCCCCGACTGGGTTACCTCCCTAAGTGGTTCTTATATGCAGACAGTATCGCCCCCGCCACATGTCAATTATGTGGCGTTGTCTCCCATGACCTCAACTTCCGATGATTTGGATCCGGTAGTTGACATGGTGATCTCTTCGGTAGGATCATTGGAGCCTGATCTCCTTACTCCTATCACGACCCTCGACATGTGTTCCTTCTTGAGTGATCATCTTCCATCCGATGAAGATCTCTTTGAAGCCGTGAACGAGTTTTGTCCCTTGACATGGTATCATTCCAGATCATTATCCTCTTGGAATCCATGATCAAAAAGAACAAACAACGAGCATAGTTTCCCTTCTCTTTGGCAAGCTCGTTAAAAAATGAAATAGAGGCCACTAGATTTCATTCTGGGGACATCACGAGCACAGTTTCTCTTCTTTGTGGCAAGCTCATTAAAAAATGAAACAGAGGCCACTAGCTTTCATGCTGGGGGCATGTCATGAGCATAGTTTCTCTTCTCTGTGGAAAGCTCGTTAAAAAATGAAACAGAGGCCACTATCTTTCATGATGGGGGCATAACGAGCATAGTTTTCTCTTCTCTGTGGCAAGCTCATTAAAAAATGAAACAGAGGCCTTGAGCATATTTTTCTTCTCTGTAGCAAGCTCGTTAAAAAATGAAACAACAATCTGGGGATCGAACCTAGAAACTTGAGCATAGTTCTTTTCCTGTGTCAAGCTCGTTAAAAAATGAAACAATCACCTCATCCCTTCAAGTTGAGTCTTTCGCCAGATCTCGTAGATGTCGAGTTGAGTCTTTCATTAGGTCTCATTTTTGAACCTTCATTTCATCCACCTGTAACCTTTTTCTCCATCTAGCACATAAATTGGTGACAACCTCAAAGTTAGTGAATGAATTGAAGCTTGGGGGGCATGTCTCCAGCCTTTGATGATCATTCTGGAGTCAAGTCACTAGCTTTCAAGCTGGGGGCATACCGAGCTTAGTCTTTGTTCTTTCTCGTGCTTGTAAATACATGAGAATGCAACCGGGTAAAATTTTATCTCTTTTTCGGACCTGTCTGGATACGAACACACGAAAAAGGAACCCCCCTAGAGTCTCCTTTAAACCCTTTTCAGACTCTCTAAATATGAAAAGATTATCGAGTGATCTTGCTTCCTTTCACACTCGTTAAAAGCTCATAAAGGGTGTCTTGCGAGTGATAGTTTAACCCTTTTTCGGTCTCGTTGGACTACTGTACGAAAAAGGAACTGAGAGAGTTCTCTTTTAAGCATTTTTCCAAACTCTATAATCCCGAAAAACCTTCGAGTTTTCTGTCTTTGGAATCGTTAAAGCACACATCGACAGACCCATATGGGACTGAACCCTTACTTCTTTCGGTTCATTAAACAAAGGAAGAGGAACTTACCGAAGGTGAGTTATATCGAGCATGTGTTATCCTCCTCGAGCTTGTTAAATCAAAAAATAGGTACTCATCTATCTGGATGGGGGAAAAATTGAAAGGAGTAAGCCAAGCAGTCTCTTGAGAACATTGTCCAACACTTCTTAGAGGCGCCCTTGAACACGGCACTTTGTCATTTACATGTATCATAATCCGCTGAACCTCTGCACTGAGCCAATCTTTGAGTTTCCTTTCACTCCTTTTGGTCACCCGACGCAAGTCACAGTATCCATTGCATACTTTTGGTCCATGTCATGTTTTGATGTTGTGCCTCAGTGTTCAAGGGAAGTATCCGCCTCGAGGGTCAGCCATCCCAAGTATCTTGCCTCAAAACCTGTGTCAGTCCATTTGATCTACCAATTACATATCCATGTCTGTTTCATGTCATTGATGGGGGATACATCAAGGCCCTCCCTCGATGAGTCTATTCCTGTCGACTCCAACACATTATCTGGGAACCAGACTTAGAAACCAGTTAATACTTTAGGACCTGCATGCCTCAATGGCAGGCCTCCTCACATTCGACAATGGGTTTACATCATTGACCCCTGATCGGATGAATCCATGGATGTTCGACCTTAGCTCGTCTATTCACATTCGCTGGAATGTACTAGGGTACCTTGGGAATCATTGACACTAATGATGATCTCCCTCGCACTTGTTAACGATTTAGACCATTGACCAGTAATCAAGTGGTTTCTGCCATGTTCGACATCAGGACATCTATTCACATGGTTAGAATCGTACCACATTGGGATTGGTAAGAAGACCCTGGGTTGAGTGATCACTTTGATATATACTTTTCCCAGGTTGCGATGGAGTTTATTTTGAACAATGACATATATATTGTTACATAGATCCACTTTGCATTGGTCGTGGTTATGTCTTGTCATCTCGTAGATCCATTGTGTATTCTTCGTGGCTACGATCAGTCCGAGTCATCAGAGTATAGATCCACATTGTATCTTTGGTGGCTATACCTTCTTATCAATACAATTATGGATACGCAGTGTATTTTATGGCGGCCATATCTTGCAAGTCTTGATCACCCAAGCATAGGTATGCCTGCCTTGGGTTTTGAAACATGTCATGATATTTGTTGGATGTTTTGTGTGCATATTTCGTCAGGTTCTCCGAGTCTATACCCTTGCTTGAGAGTATACAAAGTATTTCAGTTATTAGTTCCTATCTTCTAACTTCATACTTTGGGGGGCACTCTGTTACACATCAAAATTACTCACTTTGATAGTGTCGCAAGTGTCATCATTACAAAGGTCGCAAGTGTCGCATTTTTCTCACAAGGTTGCAAGTGTCGCATGTTTCTCACAAGTGTTGCAAGTGTCAAGCAAAGCATACTGCCATGATGCCTATGTCGTGTCTATAATGACATGAGGAGGACACTTGAAACACCTCAAACATTTGATTTGGAAGAGGAGAAATGAGTCAACAGGCTTGCAAACCTTTTGCCATTTGAAAGCACCTCAAAAACTGAGTTTTTGGAGAGGAGCGCTCCCCCTTACACTATCTCGGAGCGCCGACGCTCCCCCTTACACTGTCAGGGAGCATTATAATGCTCCCCTGGCCCTTTTGAGGGAGTGCTATAGATTTTGAGAGTGCTAGCGCCCCCTAAAGCTTACTAGGGAGTGCTACAATGCTCTGATAGCCCTTTTGAGGGAGCGCTACCTATTCTGGGAAGTTGTTAAGCTGTTGAGATGAAAGGGGGAAGCATCTTTTCATTCTTGGAAGGAAGTTGGGTTCGAATCCCTAGTCCAACCATGATCCTAGGGCAGATCCTCAACTAAAGGAGGCAAATCCTCAACTTCCCCAAGGATATCTCAAGTGGTTAAGGCCTCTCCAAGGCTATATAAGCAAGCTTTCTAATGGTGAAAGAGGACTGCAAAATGGAGAATGATACCAAACTTATGATCTCATAAGTGAGACTGGAAAAAGGAGAATAACACCAAACTTATGATCTCATAAGTGGTGTTGGAACAGAGCTAATTGGGGGAAGAATTTCTAGCATGAAACCTATGATCTCATAGGAAACACACAGTCAGCCAAAGGAGAAGTGATCAGTGAAGCTGTTGTCATCCAGGTTGTGGATCTTTCGAGCAAGGGTTAGACGAAGGGGACTTGACGAAGCTGTCGCATTCACATCTACGATTGTAAGTATTGTTGTCATTATTCTCATTAATATGACACGCTTGGCCTGTTTCTTTCTAGTTTGTGTCTGATGTTACATGAACTTATCATTAACTGATAGATCTGTTTTCAAGATAATATCAATAGAGTAGGAAGTGGTCATATCTTGTTTGTCTGCAGAACTCAGCGAGGAGCAAAGGATTGGAGCACAACTCAGAGCGTGCATGGACAAACGTCGATGAAGAGGTACTTCTATTATCCTTCCTTCTCATGTATTAGTTTAGATAGATTTGAAAGGAAGTCAGTGTCCACGTTAAGCATTTTTCTGTCTAGGGTTAAGGTCAAGCTCTTAGAGGTGATCTACCTGTCTGCAGGGAGATTTTCCTACAACAGTGGTACACCTTCATGCACCCACATCCATTCCAAGCAAAATACAACTGTTAGGTCCCCTCTTAGATCTACGACGTATATCTTTTTGGCATTTTGGGGTTTTTGGGCATCGGGAGTTCATGCACCCCACATCTCGAACTTCCATCTATCGAAATCCTGAAATTACGGTTTACTCCTCCGCTAAATCGGACGGTCAAATCCCTTCCTATGATCTATGGTGTAGATCTTCCCACCTCTCGACTTTGAAAAATCTGAAAGGTTTCGCTACTAACTTGAGCACGACTCTACTATATCTAATGGTCGAACCTTCCTCCTAGATCTACCTAGTAGATCTCCACGATTTTTTAGGTTTTCAGGATTTCGCGTATCGCAATTCCCACACTCCTGTGCATTTCAAAAGGTATTTTAATCCCTGCGCACATTTTCCAGATCCAACGGTCACGAGGGTTCACCTTCCCTCTCGAACAACTCCTAAGGCTCCAACACTGTTGGTGTGGAGTCCTCTCTTTCTGTGGCCATAGACCACACCGACTGCGGTTTTGCACACCACTATACCTCCTGAGCTTACCAAGGTTCGAAATTGGTCCTCCAGACACAATTTCTCCTCACACCCTCGGTCCAAAGACCACTCAACTGGCCCATCTAGGCTCAGTGTTAGAACCTTGGCTCTGATACCAAACTGTAGCAACCTTTCTTTTACCATACTTCGCGGAAATATAACACTCACTCTCAAGTTATAAAACAACATGCATTTAAGCAATGAGATACATTTAAACTCAGAGTAAGCATAAGAAATATTACTAACATAAATAATCCATGGCAATAACATTAATCCAAATGCACAATAGAATACATGATAATTATAATACACAGAGATACAAAAACATAATTAAAGCATCATCCGGTACTTATCTTTGAAACAGTGGCAGTTCCACCAACCAAGTGCAGGCCTTCCACGAACCTCCCAGCCTTAGACCACACTACTCGTCAGCTCAGCAGTGGGTCACCCCCGAGCTGGGACTAAGCTCGATCCCAAGGCAAGGAATCCTAGGCTAGGTTGAGGTTACAGGGAAAACACACAGTCACAAGGAAGGGATTCTCTCCCAGGAACCACCCATGCTCATTTTCCACAGACTCCCCTTCCCCACATGCTTATTCCACCCCAGGAGTATACACCTTCTCTGTCACCTAGACAGTCCTTCGGCTGCTAACCTTCCTTGCCTTGGGTTACAACAACAGACTGGACCGGAAGTCTCCAAGCTCTGTGGCAGCTATAGGGTTCCTTCCAAGAGTTCTCTCCTTCCTCTGCGCACTCTCTCACTTGGAGAGAGAGTTGCTCATAGGCCAAACCACCTGTTCTTCCAACCTCAATCACCTCTCTCACCTGGAGAGAGAGTGTTGCATAATTGGCCAACAAGTCACACATAGTCCAGCACTGCATGGTCACAACAACCCATGGGGAAAATAGACACGGGCTTTCCAACAGGTTCAACAATGGCAGGTCACTTCTTATTTCTCAATCTGCCAACACAGGATAGACTCACGCTCTGGTTTTCGGGGATGTGTGACAAACAATCCATGTAGGGGTCAACACAGGTTTGAACTGTTCAGACAGGGGATGTATCGACTATCCTAGAACAAACACAGGTACATGCCTTTTCGGTTCAGAGGATGCACAAGGGTTTCTCTGTAGGAGTCAAACCAGTTCACCTTCTGGCAGTCGAGGGTCGAATGGAGGAGGAGGAACCCCTCTCATGACTCATCTTGGCCATTTATTCGCATGCACCAGGGTTGACACTTTTCACCCTTGGAACTGCATGCGTTCCATCAGCATGCATCTTCTTTGCACGTTTTCCCCTTGCCAGGAACATAGGATAAATAACATAAATGCACATGTTCTTTGGAATAATAATAAAATATTATTCCCAAGTCTTAAGCCCCCTAGGCTTAACACTTAGCCCCATTTCCCACCTTCCAGCCCCTAATCCCTTGCCCTCTCTATGGATGCTCAGTCCCCCATCACTCATTCATCGTGTTGTCTTGCACGCGACGGTGTTTATATTTTATTAATGTGCTGCATACATATAAGTACAAAATCAGGTCTATGGCCTACAACCCTTAGGCTCTCTCTTTGGCCTAATAATCACATAAGCTTGTTGGCTTATACAAACTTGGCTCACTAGCCTATAACACATATTTACAATTCATTTCATACATCATACTTACAAAGGGCTCGGCCTTGGGGACACTACATAGTGGTTCCATCATTCTACTTCTACTTCAGGGCAGTTGGACAGGGCAAGGACTGGTGGTTGTAGCCACCTTCCGGTTGTAGTCAGAGAACATACGGGGTTGTATCCTCCTTCTAGTTGTAGACAGAGAATTAGGGAGTTGGAGCTTCCCTCAGGTTGTAGCTTGAGAAACTAGGGGGTTGGAGCCTCCTTACAGTTGCCGCTAGAAAACAAAGGAAGTTGGTGCTTCCAATGAATGTAATTCTTCAAGACATATAAGAAAAAACATTCTGTGGTTTTCTCCCGATTTGGGTTTCCACATAAAACACTGGTGTACTGTGTATGTGTGTGTTTGTTCATTTGTTTATTCCTTATTTACTCTATAGTTATTGGATGATAATGCTTCATTGATATAACACTTGGATTATATGTTTAAAAAGGATTAAATTGCTCTATTATTGATTCACCCCCCCTCTTAGTAATCCAACACTCGCAACATCATTTTGATCATAATAGTCAAGTTATGTCTCCATTTTCCTAATCACAACGAGGGGCCCTATCATTTCCAAAGTTTTTGAACATGTTGTTAGTAAGAATAAAAGAAATTGCATTCTCAAAATGAGTAATACATAATTTTGCAAATATTGGAAGGAGAAACAATAGGAGGTTCTAATGTAAAGGGGGACATAGGATCAAGGATGTTGATAGAATTCTTGGAATTCTTCACTGTGTTTTCTATGTTCTATGATATTTTATAGAATGAATGAATTCGATGACTTCTAGTGAATCACTTAGGGCCCTTTGACTTGGATAGAAATTTACTAAGTGGCCATATTCAAGGGAACAGTTGCAACAAAGCACAATATTCTCATAGTTCACAACCTAGGTCCAATTGTGAGCACCATATCTCAAAAATACTTGATCTAGAAAGTATCTACCCAAGTATGCATAGATACACATGTGAGAAAAAGTAGTGAAATATTTATCTCTGATGGAAACACTAAGACAAATGTAATCACCTAAAAAATCCCCATTGGATTCCAAGGACTTGGTGTACAAGAATTGCAAATTCATATTTGGAAACTGGACCTAAATCAAAACCAATGCCAGATATTTGACATTAGGGTTAAGATGAAGGATATATGGCTTCATGAATATGCATTCACTTACCATAAACCATATGCCATATATATAAAAAAATTGCCAGTCCTCTAGGCATCAAACTTAGGCACAAAGAAATATTTTGTAGCTGGGAGAATGGCCACAGAATGGGACCCAACAAAGATGCAATCAATACAAAAAAATAGGCCAATAACACCTCTTTTATCACCATATTTTAGTGTTTCTTTTTCTACAATTTGGCACAATTTCCTAGCACTATTGTCAATGCTACTCAACATTTCAATTTTGCACTAGATTTTGCACCCACCTTATCATTGATTTTTTTAGTTGCACCAGGTTTTGTGTCAATTATTGCATCAACTCAAAATTTTGCACCTTCTTCAATGCGAAATGTTGCAATAGTTTTTGAGTTGGATTTTTCTTCTAATATTTTCCCTCCACTTTAATGTCTAATATAGCATCAATTTTTTCTTCCACTATAGCTTCCATCATTGCACCATGTTTTTCTTCCACTATAGCTTCCACATTAGAATCGTGTTTGGCTTCCACTTTACAATCACATTTGGCTTCCACTTTAACATCGATTTTTTCTTATGTTTTTTCATCGGGATTTGCTTTGATGTTAGCATAATGTTTGGCTTCCACTTTGGTGTTGAGTTTCTCTTCAATTTAAAAATAAATCTTTTATTACATGTTAGAGACAATTATTACTTCAACAATATCACCATGTTTTGATTCCGTTATGGATCTAATATTTGTGTCCATTTTAACATCGATTATTGCTTCCATTTTAGCACCAATATTCACTTCCATTTTAGTGCCAAGATTTGCATCCACTATAATTTATTATTTAGCACCAAATTTTTCCTTCTTTACAGCTTCCACTTGGGTATTGGGTTTAAATTCCAACTTATAATTGGGTTTATCTTCCACTATAACATCTATTATATTTATTTTATTAGTTTCAATTAAATTAATGAAGTATACTAGAGTTTTTAAATAAAATATATCAATATTAAACAAATATCACAATTCAAATTTACATCATAACATTTATTAACATATTTAAGGGAAATCGAAAACATTCATCCAAAGTAAAATATAATTTACATCCATTCCAACAAACTTACCTATTATAAATAAGGTATAACAATATTATCATATATAGTAATTCACCATAAAAAAAAGTCAAAAATTTCCATTATATATAAACACGTTTATACTAATAACATCATCACCATCAATCAATTCGATCTAGCTTGAGTGGTTAGGAGAAATTGTTGTTAACATCGCCACCCAAGTTCAGTTACTGTAAATGATATGTTTGAGCTCTTAAATGAGTATATTATGGGATGGACTAGTACCAACCATCTCGACTCTTGATTTTTGGATTGAGAGTGGAACCTGTTATATTCCCTAAAAAAACATCTTCATCGACATATTTAATTAAAAAAACTAAAAATATAATATCAAATAGATCATCAAATTATCATGTCATTGACAATATTATCGAAAACCAAAGGGAACTCGCACAAAGTTGACAATAAAAAAAGTGGCAATGGGATGTGAAAGAATGTGCACACACATGAATGTGCTTGTTTTCTTAGAAACACACACACATTCATTATCATATAGCCTCAATGTTCCCAAAACTTTCATGTAGGATTACAACTCAGTGCTAAGTTGACATTTTTAGGAATGCATGCAAGTTCTTTGGAACATGTGCACATTCTTGAGAATGTGCATGCACTCCTATGTTGTTTTATTGAAAAAATATACCATGGTCATCCCTTCTACACAAGAAATCGTGTGGTGCATTTTTTGCCTTCGTTAAGCAATTTCAAGAGATAGAGAGGAGTAATTTTAGGATTTCTTGAGGAGAAACTATAGGAATATTGAAATAATGTTGGATTGGTTCTAGGTAAGTTTCTAAACCTTATATCTTTTGTATTTCATAATTTTATAAAATTATAAAAAAATAAAAAATTTATTTCCCCCTCTTTACATGTCGAATATTTAAATCACATCACTCTTGCAAAAAAAGAAAACCAAACCCACCATCACCAAATGAAGACATTCCAAACCCAAACCCATAACTAAGAAATGTAAACTTTGAAATTGATGCAGGGCTGAGGTCATTAAGAATCCTTATCGAATATTTAATAAACAATAGAGAAACGTCAGGCCTTTCAGTAGTCACATCACTCGATACCATTGTTACTTTGATTTCAAATTCCCAAGGCCAATTACCACATATTTATTATTATATGGCTATAATGTTTGACTATTATAGAATGGGTCTAGATAGAAACTAGTTTATACACCTAAACATTTCAAAACAAGATTAGTGCACGTAAACATTTTCATGGATTAGTGCACCTACCAACCTTTTGTAAATAATTGTATGGATACATGGTTCATGTTTTTTGACAAACCACCCTGCAATAATAGGGATGTCACTTTGTATTTCCTTAGGAAATTATGGGGTGAGTTTATCTTAGGTCACCATGTCAACTACTTAAATGGATTTTCATGGACTAGTGCACCTACCAACCTTTTGTAGACAACTGGATAGAGAGGGAGTTACAGTTTTTAAAAACCCTCCCTGCAATAACAGGAGGTCCCTTTATATTTCCTTATGAAATTATGGGTTGAGTTTATCTTAGGTCACCATATCATCTACTTTGACATTGGAGAATTCTAGGGGGTGGGTTGTGGGTTCACAGGATCAACAAAATACCAAGAGAGACCCATTGAGAGTTATGCATCCTCCTTGGAAAATCCCTAATCTCTATGCTCAATATCCTTCCATGTCATAAAACATTACCCAATCCCAATCATATGTTTCCATGTTGATCCATATCCTAGTGAAAAATAGCACATTTGTAGCATTATCCCACTAGGAGGGATATTTAGCTAATGTTTGCAGAGGGTTTGGGCCTTTAGGCCCTACAAAAGAGTATATCTAGGAGAGGCCACATGGACACACTAATATTTGTCATCCTATTTCATGCATCACTCATATTGTTGATTAATTGGGTTGGTTGTCATTGATGTCAACCCTTGAAGAAAGTTCTGTAGAAAATTTTGGTAGCACAAAGGTTTGGGTAATGGAACCAAGTTTGCTTGATGGATAATGGTATGAGTTTTGATATATTTGTAGGTAATACTATTCTAGATGGATAATACATGTCATTCCATTTCCATTGGTGTGTGGAATGTCACATAACTCCTCACGATTAGAGAATTATGGCCATCTGAAGTTGGAGAACCCTCATGTGTCATCTAAAAGCCCCAAAAGGTCAAAGTAGTCAACGTGTTTGCAAAGAAGAAATTATTTAAATAATAAAGTGAAGTGAGGAGTGTACTATAATTCAAAGAGGATGCAAACCAAATTTTTTAAATAACAAAGTTAATGGAGAACTTACTAATTATGGAAAGTGGTTAAGTTAAGTGGACAAGTGGTTATAAGTGGGTTATCCCTAAAATAAGAAAAGTGGGTTAAGATGGTTAAAAGGTAACCCCTTGAGGATGCTACATGAAATTATAAATAAGAGGCAGGGCTCTCTCATTTAATCACACTTGAAGATATTGAATATATATTGTTGTGTAAGGCTTATTGCAAGTAGTACTCATTGATACATCTGAAGTTGTGAAATTTTGAGGTAGCATGACAGGTTGACGGTGAAAGTTTCAGAATTACAACGAATATAGAAAAATCCTATTTTCTGAGGTGTATGTGGGATAACAGTGTATTAGGGTGTGTACATATGCAGGGCTCACAGTGTATTAGGGTGCATACATGAGGGTAAAGCCATAGAAACTTGAGAAGATGAATATGCCGAGTTTCTTGATTCTAAGATCAAGCTCCCAAGAAGGTCTATAGTGATCAGATACATCAGATCTATCCACTAGATCAAAAGGTATGTCTTATTTCTATAAGTAGTTGTATTTTGATGTATGCATGCGAAATGGTTATGGAGATTTGAGGATTCTCACTAGAGAGACTAGTGGCTGCATGGGATATTTTTTATAAGTCAGATCTACAAAAATGAAGTGCTAGTATAATCATTGATACTTCTTGTCAGAGTTGAGTAACATCTTGTATTTCTTGGCATATGGATAAGGGTTTTTGTGGTACATGGTTGAGAGCTTGTATGTGTGAAGTGGTTGATGTATTGAGAGGCTGAATATTAGAAAGGGTTTGATGTCTAGATCATGTGAGGGTGATTATATTTGGTTATGATTACATACACTCATTTGGAACATAACTAGAGATATATATAGAGTCTTTAGGTAAAGGTTATGTATGAGGATGCATGCACAGGGTACAGTTACAGTTTGGATACAATGATAGGTTACAGATCTATGTGAAAGAAGTTGCAAAGGGTCAGAAGTTTTTAGAAGAAAGAAAACCCTATTTTTTTGAAGGTATATGCAAGATGCATAACATACAGGACACGTACATATGCAGGCTGCATAAATGTTAGGGAACATACATACACATGTTGCAGAACTATAGGACATGTATTCTTAGTTTCAGAAGGAATACAAAGGATGCATAACAGACATGATGCATACATACGTAGGTTGTTGTATAGATAGGGTGTGTACATATGCAAGTTGCAGAACTAAAGGTTGCATATCTATTGTATTTTGGTTGATACATGTTTAGTTCAGGTACAGATTGATTGCAGGTTAGTAGTGTAGGTTGGCTGCAGGTTAGTGGTACAGGTTGGTACAGTTATACAGTGGTATATCTCATAGTGATAGTGTGACAGTGGTTCCATAATTCTACTTATATTTCAGGGTGGCTGGACGGGGAAAGGACAGGTGGTTGTAGCCACCTTCAGGTTGTAGCCAGATAACATAGGGTGTTGTAGCCTCCTTCTGGTTGTAACCAGAGAATTGGGGAGTTGGAGCATCCCTCAGGTTGTAGCCTGAGAAACTAGGGGGTTGGATCCTCCTTCTAGTTGCAGCTGGAAAACAAAGGAAGTTGGTGCTTCCAATGAATGTAACTCTTAAAGACATATAAGAAAAATCATTCTATGGTTTTCTCCCACTTTGGGTTTCTATGTAAAAACACTGGTGTACTATGTATGTGTATGATTGTTCATTTTTTCATTGTTTATTTATTCTGCAACTATTGGATGATAATGCTACATTGATATAACACTTGAATTGTGTGGTTAGAAAAGGGTTCTATTTCTCTATTACTGATTCACCCCCCCTCTTAGTAATCCAACAATTGGTATCAGAGTCGGTTCCTTCAAGAAACAATTTAACGATTGGAAGGAGATCATGGATTATTATGAGAATGGAGTACCAATGTTTAATGGTCAGAATGGTTTAAAGTATGAGATGTGGAGTAGAAGGATGAAAGTATTCTTATAGGAACAAGGGAATTATATTTGGCTATCATTTGTTACAGGATATGATAGTTCAAAAAGTTTAAAGACTGGAGCCGAGAAGGAAGTGAAAAATAATAATAAAATAGAAATAGATTTCATCTCGGAAGGATTACCTAATCTGATAAGAGAAAAGGTTGATATATGTTCATCAGCTAAAGAACTTTGGGATAAGTTACATTCCATATATTCTTCAACCATCGCAGATTTTGAAAATGCCAAAGAAGATGTAGGTACAGATCAAGAAGAAATATGTTCACCATGTCAAATAGATTCAGAAGATGAAGAGTACATAATCAACAAAGGTATGTTGTTTTGTTTTAATTGTGAAAAATGTGGACATCTTGAAATAGAATGCCATGAAGGAAATGAGACATAAAAAATAATTGAAAAAGAAGACAATTATGAAACAAAATTGATTAGTGATTTAGATGAACTAAGAAAAGAAAGAGAAGAAAAAAAATCACTCAAGAAATAATTGATGAAACAAAAGGAAAGTGTTCACATTTTTGAAGAATCCCAGCAGGTCATCGAGAACTTAAGAACTCAGCTAGAATAAGCCAGGAAGATCGAAGAAAATATTGAATATAAAAATAAGTATTTGGAAGCCAACATAGAAGCATAGAAGGAAGAGGTAGAAATGAGAGAGAAGATATTGACAGATCATCTCAAGGAAATAACTAACGATCTAAACCTTCTTGAGTCAGAGTTTGGTCAAGAAGAGAATGTACATGAAGAAGAAATAATCACATTAAAAGTTCATCTTGAAGAAGTGAAGAGAACAGAAGAAGTCATGAAGTCTCAAATAATGAAGAAAGAAGAAGACATTGAGAAGCTTGAAGAAGAAGTTGTCACATTGAGAAGTAAAATCATCAAGCTCAACAAGAATGTTGAAGAGATAGAAACATCCATATAAATTATAGAGAATAAAGAGAAGCACTCTAGGTTGCTAGAAAAAAAAAATGAAGAAAATAGAAAGAGTTATGAAGAAGTAATCAAAGGAAGGAATCATGGTCAACCATAATCTAAGAAAAAGATTGAAGATACATTTTCAATAAGGCCATCCATGTTCAAGCCACAAAGAAGCTTCAATCGTGATCATGATCAGTCAAGGAAAAAATTCAGAAGGACTACACCACAAATAATATCATTCACTCCCAGGTATGAAAATTTCGTTTATGGTCATTGTTTTTATTGTACTAACTTTGGACACAAGGTTGCAGATTGCAGAGATTATAAAAGAAATGTTCAAGCAAGAAATGTCTATGTGGCCCCACATAACATTGAATGTTACAAATGTCATAACTATGGACACATAAATAGTGATTGTAGAAGCATGATCGATACTTCCATGAAGGAGAACATTGATATCATATATAAGAAAGTATGGATAAGAAAATAGGAAGAACAAGTGAACAAACACTAGGTCCCAAAGATCACAAGATTGGAAATAAAACTAGATGAAAAAAATTCTATAGAGAAAAAGAAAGATGTCAAATACATAAAGTTTTGGAAAATAACTGAAAGAAAAGAAGGATAAGTAAATAAGGAACATGTTCAAGAGATTGTACTTTTAGGCATTGTATTGAAAGATGAATCCACAGACAGAAAGAAATATGTCAGAGCTCAAAGAGATGATGAATCTACCAATGAAGATGATGATGAATACACATCCAAGCAGGAATTGTTCTGAGCCATCCAGATTAGAGACTCCTAGGTAATATGAATATTAGACAGGGGAAGTCTATGTGATAATTGTGACAGACCAAAGAACCATCCTTTGATCAACTTGGAGAGTTTGAGTAGACATATCTAGAGCAGTCAGTTAGCAGAAGTACAATCAGTTGTAGTAGTAAATACTTCATGATAGTATAGTGATAAATGGGTCAACATTATGGATAGTTGTGCAGTAGAGTCTTGGAAAGTATGGACATAGATGGATTCGTAAGTACACTTAGTAGGTTTGGATAGATATATTATAGTGGATGAGAGCAGGGATTCATAGATTGGTTTAGAGAGAGGTTCAGAGACAAAGGAACATTATCATAATGGATGATAATTACACAGGAAATGGCTCAAACAATGCTAATGGATTCCAAATTAACAGATATGTTTTGGAAACATGCAGTGCATACATAAGTTCACATTCAAAATGGAGTAATGCTCAGAAACAACAATGACAAAACTCCCTACAATATATGGAAAGAAAGACTAGCAAATGTGAAGCACTTCAAAGTATTTGGAAGCAAATGCTACATCAAAAGATAAGATGGAAGAATGGGAAATTTTGACTCTCGTGTGGAAAAATGAGTACTTGTTGGTTACTCAAGTACAAGGAAATCATACAAGTGTTATAATATGATATTGAACAAAGTTGTGGAAATCATCAATGTAACAAATGATGAAACAAATGGACAAGAATCAAAGGAAGAATAAAATGAATCAGTGGAACAACTTTATGAAGAAGAATCAAAACATGAAGAATAGGTAGAAGAGGAAGATGAAGAAGTTCAGACAAAAGTAAAATATCAATTTCATAAAGTGCCTCCAAAGACACCTGGAAAACAAGTACAAAAGAATCATCTTTCATATCAAATTATTAGAAACAAGGATGCATGAGTTGAGACTAGAAGAAGAATCCGTTCACCAAAACAAATGCTCCTAGCACTCTTATCTACGATTGAACCAAACAGTTTTGAAGAGGCTAGCAAGGATGAATTCTATAATAAGGCCATGGATGAAAAATTAGATCAAATAGAGAATAATGACACTTGGGAATTGGTTCCAAGACCAAAGAATAAGAATGTGATTGGCACAAAGTGGGTTTTCAGAAATAAATTGAATGAAGATCGACATGTTACAAGGAACAAAGTGAGATTGGCATGTAAAGGATACGCAGAGGTTGAAGAAATTGACTTTGAAGAGACATTTCCCCCAATTGATAGAATGGAAGCAATCCAATTTCTTTTAGCTTATGCATGCTCCAAGAATATTAAAGTGTATTATATAGATGTGAAATCTACTTTTCTGAATGAGGAACTTGAAGAAGAAGTCTACATCTAACAACCAGAAGGATTTCATTTATCAGAGAATGTAGATTATGTGTGTAAATTGAAGAAGGCCTTGCATGGTCTAAAATAGGCTCCTAGAGCATGGTACTCTAGACTAGATAAATATCTATAGCAGACAGGTTTCAGTAAAGGAAGTGCAGATAGTAACCTTTACATAAAGGTAACTCAGGATAGTATTTTATTAATTGAATTTTATGTTGATGATATTATTTTTGGAAGTAATGAAGACAGGTTAAGCCAACAATTTGCAAAGGATATGTAGAATGAATTTCAAATGTCATTACTCTAAGAGCTATCCTTATTTCTGGGTCTTCAAATATGTCAAAGAAACCAAGGAATTTTTATTTCTCAAACTAAGTATATCAGAGAAATGTTAAAGAAGTTCGAAATAGAAGATTGCAAACCATTTGCAGGTTGAGTAAAGATGATGATTCAAAATATATAGACAAGAGACAATATAGGTCAATGATTGGTATCTTACTATATGTGACAACATCCAGACCAGATGTAATGCAGGAAGTTGGAAAGGTGGCATGATTTCAAGGAACACCAAAGGAATCACATGTCTTAGCAGTGAAAAGGATTTTCAGATATCTTAAGGGTGAAATCATGAAGGTGGGTTACACTTTTGCTTGTTTTATGAGAAAAAAAACTGTATTTTCACAAGTTATTCAACTTCCGACATATAAAAGTATTTTTTTTATTTAGAATTTCACTTTATAGTAAAAACAAAACTTGTGAAGAATTGTGTTAGCTTTCTAATGACTATTTTAAAATTTTTTTTTATCATGATTTGATATGTCAATTTGAAAATTGTTTAACAGTATGTTTCTTAAACACGAAATGAATGATAATGAGTTACTTATTTCTACAACAATGTTTTTTTTATTAAACTTATGTTTTGAAGAAAAAAAATATACTGCAACAATCTACAGAGACTCTATTTTATTATGACTATCATTTTGAATTTAACAGATGAATATTATAATTTCTAGAATTTTTTGAAGTTGACCAAGCTAAAAACGTTGCAGAGTTTACATACATGTTTTTCTACACCTCGTATCTATCTTAATTTTTACGTAAAACTAAAATCTAAATATACCCTTTTGAAAAGAACAGTTTAAGGATTATGAATATATTTTTTTCAAATTTTTTCACTGTATATTTTTTGAGATACCGATATTTCATTTCACCGAATCATAATGTCTGCTGAAAAT
>CBVK0100068704.1:0-12863 GCA_900067695.1 Picea abies
CCGGTCTGCTGAGGAGCTCGGTCACTGGCAAACAGAGATGCACTCTCGCATCATCGTGGTCTTAGCTTGGGGGTGGCTAGTGGTAAATCCTATCGGAATCGTTGAGCCTATGGTTGGGTGGAAATGAGCACCCCTCTCAGCAGTTGCATTCACTTTTGGTGCTATTTCTGATAAGTGTTTTACATCTTGCATCGTGAAATTTATATGCTGACATATATGCTCTTAGTTTGTGCAGTTTTATGAATGGTTTGAGTATAAGACTGCCTGTGTGGTGTTTTGATTCAGGAATGGTGGTTGCATGCTTATAATGGAAGGGCCACGTATGGCTTATGTTTATAAATAGATTTATATGTATATATGCACATTGAATCAAATTCAGAATTCAAGTCGTTTCTCGGGAAATCTATACCATTATTTGTCTCAAGTGAAACCCTGGATAAACCTTCCCATAGAGACATCCTATTTGAAAAGCTCAGAAGAGGTAGCACTTTGTATGCAAAGACTCTGCAGAGGCGCAGAAGTCGCAAAATATCTTGAGGATTCAAAGAATAAGTATCGATCAACGGATGAGATCCTGTCGAAAGATCTGTGATTATTCACGACCGTTAGATTGAATGAATATACGAGGGCATTAAATGCATCAACCCTTTTTCCTTCATCTTCGCGAGTAGCGAAGAAATCGGGACCGTAGTGTTAATATTATGGTAGCTGCGGGAGGTATTTACCCCCACGTGTGAACCTGACGAGAATAGAAGACTCCGGGAAGCAAGAGAAACCCTAATGAGTTGGCTAATAACCCTAGAAGCCTTATCGGCTCAAGAAGAAAATTTATATTAGGCTATTAGCCTCCAAGAGAGGAAGTCGACCAGAATTAATAATAATACACTGAACAAACACATACCCAGAAGGAGAAGTCGGCCCCAACAAACTGGCAGGATTACTATAAATACAGGGCACCGGTTCTCATTTGACAGCATCTCAGAATTGCAGTTTTCCAGTTGGTGCGCACTGCAGTTGCAGTTGATGCGCAGGTTTAGAGGAGGGTTGCAGGTGCAGCAGCAGCAACAACTAGTTTCAGTATTGGCTTCGATATCTCTTGGCTAGGGTTTGGAACATTTGATCAGTCTTTTGTGATGCACTATCCTTGGGGATTGATGCGCTACTCTTTGTTTGGCTATCTAGCCTAGGGTTTGCCCCCGGAGGAATTCTCAGGTCAAGGTTAAGGGGCTCGGAGGGAGGCTTTGGCCTGTGGCTAGGTGACGAGGGTATCGTCAATGGTAAAACGAGCACACCGTATTTTATATTCTAACAGGTTATGGGTCCACACCCCTTCAGTCAACCTAAAATGCTGGAAGGAAACATAACCGCTAGACATTGAGCTCGTTGAGGAACTGTCGCTAGGGTTACTAGCAGGAGTAGCTTCCAAAAGCACTGCAGCTAGGGTTACTAGCAGAAATAGTTGCAGAAACCCTAAACCTCTTGTTGAGGCACCTTAAGTGACGAGATTGACCTAATCTCCGGATAGATCAGTGCGCCCTAGCCCAACGCATCTCCTGGTACTCTCAGAAGGCCAAGACGTGAAGTTTGGATTTCTGGTGAAATCTAGGGTTTGACCAAGTCAAGCAAGCCATGATGAACTCTATGAAGTCTGAGAACAAGTTAGATGGAGCTTCTAACTTCAGAGCGTGGAAGACAAGGATTGACCTCATCCTTGTCAAGAATAAAGTACTGGATATTGTGAAAGGAAAGATCATGAAGCCAGAGTTTAAAGAAGGAGAAGAGAAGGAACCGCAAAACGTTGCAGCTATGGAGAAGTTCAAAGACGTTGACATCAATGCCATGAGTATCATAGTGGATTCCATAAAAGACCACTTGATACCCTACATCTCCCATCTTGACTCATCGAAAAAGATGTATGATGCCCTAACAAATCTCTTCTCAGTCAGAAACATTGGACAAGTTATGAGTCTGAAGAATTAGCTCTGTGACATGAAGATGAATGATGACGACAGCATAACATCATACTTTGTAAGGTTCTTCCAGCTAAGAGATCAACTACAAGCTATTGAAGAGATCACTTCAGAAAAGGAATTGGTGAACATNTGCATTTGCCGCAAGCATGAACACAAGGAAGGAGTACCCGACATTTGAAGGACTTTGGACTTGCTGTGCTCAAGAAGAATCAAGGATCAATGCAAAAGAGAAACCCCAAAAGAAGTACGATGATCAAGCCTTCACAACAAGATTCAAGAACAAAAGGAAGTTTGGTTCAAGGAGGAAGCCAAATCAAGAGAAAGACATTTCAGAAATACAATGCTTCAACTGTCAGAAGTACGGTCATTACAGAAATCAGTGTCCCGAGCTAAAGAAAATGAAGAAGAAACACGAAGCATCGATTGCCGAAGAAAATGAACCGACAAAAAAGACTAAGCAGGATGGAAGAGACTTCTTCTACTAAAAGGTAACAACACTCTTCTTATATTCTTGTACATATCTTGCTTGCATCGTCTCTGTACATATCTTGTATATATATCTCTTGGAAGATAATGTGTTCCAAGAAGAACTAGACCTATGAAAGAACAACAAGACAAGGATGAATATCATTAGATAATACATATGAAAGGATGAAATACAAATCATGTGGAAGACATTACAAGATAAGACCGAAATCAGAATCAATCTTGAAGAGACTTGGAAAAAGCAAAGATAGAAGTCAACAATAAAAAGGAAACTGGAAAAAGACTCATGACATTCTATAGAAGACAACAAGACGGAAGCGTGGATTCTGTTAGACAAGAAAGCCAATTATATATATTGCAGAAGACAATAAGGATGCAGATGGAAGCATGGACCCTATTATATATTGTAGAAGACAATAAGGATAGGAGATGGAAGCATGGACTCAGTGAGACGAAGGGAGCAGATTATATGCACTTATACATGAAGCAAGGATCAGGAGGGAGCTAATCCTATGATCCATTGAATATGATGAAATGTATATATCCATGGTAGCAGCCATGAAAGACAGTATGTGTTCATCTCAACTACAGAAGAAGACCTCTTTGAAGAAAAGCCTTAAAGTATTCCTGGTTGTCCATCTAGATCCGTGATCCTATGATGAAAGGTAGAAGTGGAATCTCTAGGGTATGGAATCTACAAGAAACTTCATGGACCCAAAAGTACAAGAAAAACATGAAGAAGAACATAAAAAATTCCAAGAAAGAAAAAGAAGAACCAGAACAACCAGTGATTGTATCAAGAATCACAAGATTACCAGCCTGATATGAACTCACTAAAAACAATCAAGCAGAAGAACTGAAAGTCGTGATGAAGAACAGTGTACGGAAGACTTATGAATGAAAGCATTGCGAGATCCAGAACCAGAGGTTCTCTCAGATGGAGGGAGAAGACTATGATGATTGATTGTTCCAGTACACCAGACTTATCTCTATATAAGTCATTATATTATTCGCAACATCCATGAGTCAGAATTCTACATCAGATGAATGCAAAGAATGTTCTCCAGAAGAAATTGAGTAAAGAGCGCATGCAGAGCAATCTCAAGACTTTGAGGCATACCAAAAAGATACTCCTGTATGCAGATGAGAAGAAGACAACTTGGTGGAGAACCTCCAGTGCACAGCAGAAGCGTGGTGAAGATTTCCTATAACATCAAGATGACTATTCAGAAGATCAGAGCTCATGATGACAGAAGAAGTGCCACATGGATATGTTCCAGTCCTCCAACTATGATATACTCTATTGTTCACATCTACAAGAAGCCTTCACAGTGTTCCAGACTACAGTACAAGCATTACATTATCCATGATGAGAAAGTGATTCTCCAATACATATCTCCACAGATGAGCAGATAAGCATACATTTTGGTAAAGCCCATATTCAAGATGAAAGAACTTGCATACTCAAGCTAGAGCTCGTGGAAATAACTCTACTAACAGGAAGGGAAGACTCTTCAAGCTAGAAGAAGGTGCGCAAACATTTATTTTTGTGATTGAAATAACTCTTCAGTTAGGAGGGAGCATTTATCTTTGTAAAAGTCCAGATTGGACAGATGTTTTCCTGTTCGGAAAGTGGATTGAGATTTCTGACGGACAGTGGCTTCCCATTGTAGTTAACATGGGAGGCAGACTGATTGCTGATGTATCATAGACAACGACTTCCCATTATGGGGAGTGGTCTAGGACAGTCATTCTTCTTGGCAGTCACTCTGTGTAGTGGTCAAGTAGAATGGTCTGCCTCGCTGGGCAGTCATTCTTTCAAAGTTCATAGTTGTGAGTAGTTTCGAAGAATCGTCCGTTTTGGAGGTTGATGCAGGACATACATTCCTCGAGGGCAGACTCATTCTTTCCAGGATACACTTTGTTTAGTGTCGGAGGAATGGCCCAGGGTGGGAAATGGTCCGGACAGTTACTCCTCGAGGGAAAACTCATTCTCTCTAGGCTACACCTTGTTTGGTGTCGGAGGAATGGCCCAGGGTGGGGAGTAGTCGAGGCTCAACAATCAGGGACAGTTATTCCTCGAGGGCATACTCATTCTCTCCAGGTTACACTTTGTTTAGTGTCGAAAAAATGGCCCAGGGTGGGGAATAGTTTAGGACAGTCATTCCTTAGGGCAGACTCATTCCCTCCAGGTTACACTTTGTTTAAGTGTTGGAGGAATGGCCCAGGATAAGGAATGGTCTAAGCATTTCTCGAGGGCAGACTCATTCTCTCCAGGTTACACTTTGTTTAGTGTCGGAAGAATGGCCCAAGGTGGGAAATGGTCCAGGTTCAGAAATAAAAAACAATCATTCTTCCTTGGTTGAGAAGAATGGGGCAGATAGCCCAGTGTTGATATTCTATATTGAGGGCAAACATTCTTTCAGACCTCACAGATGCGAGTGAAAGATTGGCCCAGATGATTATTATTGATGTTATATATTGAGGGCAGACATTCTTTCAGATCTCACAGACGTGAGTGAAAGATTGACTCAGATGATCATTGTTGATATTCTATACTGAGGGTAGACACTCTTTCAGAACTCACAGACGTGAGTGAAATATTGGCCCAGTTGATTCAGTTTTTATATAACATTGTTTCTATGCAGATGAAGACTACTGTGGTGGTAGACATTCTTTCAGATCTCACAGACGTGAGTGAAGGATTGGCCCAGATGATACAGTTTTTATCATAACATTGTTTCTATGCAGGATGCTCTCAGATGTTTGTTATGAAGACTATATGACAGTAGATGAGGACTACTGTAGTGAATGTGTCTCACTGCTCGCAACTATATGTTGCTGATCAAGTACTTGTGTATTACTTGATGTGGTAGTTAATCACTAGATTGTAGTTGTGTACTACTATGAATAGACACAGGTGTGTTCTATCCTCGTTCTAATTGCCTTAAAGACTATCAATAGATTATTGGAGATGATCATTCAGATGAATGATGAACAAAGATTTTCCAGACGTAAAACAGTTCAGAGCTTTTACTCCTCCTGTATCACTCCATGGTGAGAGTGACTTATCTAGCATCATATCTAACTACTCAGATGAAGTATAGTTTCGAGAGATGATGCAGCTGATGGTGATGGTGATGCTCATGATCTTGTCATGAAATAGTCTAGATGACTATATTGATGCTACCGGGTAAATGGTATGTTTTTTGCTCAAGTCCATTACCTGTAAATACCTCTCTAGCTAGGAGGGAGTGTTAATATTATGGTAGCTGCGGGAGGTATTTACCCCCACGTGTGAACCTGACGAAAATAGAAGACTCCGGGAAGCAAGAGAAACCCTAATGAGTTGGCTAATAACCCTAGAAGCCTTGTCGGCTCAAGAAGAAAATTTATATTAGGCTATTAGCCTCCAAGAGAAGAAGTCAGCCATAATTAATAATAATATACTGAACAGACACATACCCAGAAGGAGAAGTCGGCCGCAACAAACTGGCAGGATTACTATAAATACAGGGTGCCAGTTCTCATTTGACAGCATCTCAAAATTGCAGTTTCCTAGTTGGTGCGCACTGCAGTTGCAGTTGGTGCGCAGGTTTAGAGGAGGGTTGCAGGTGCAGTTGCAGCAGCAGCTAGTTTCAATATTGGCTTGGATATCTCTTGGCTAGGGTTTGGAACATCTGATCAGTTTTTTGTGATGCGCTATCCTTGGGGATTGATGTGCTACTCTTTGTTTGGCTATCTAGCCTAGGGTTTGCTCCCGGAGGAATTCTCAGGTCAAGGTTAAGGTGCTCGGAGGGAGGCTTCGGCCTGTGGTTGGGTGACGAGGGTATCGTCAATGGTAAAACGAGCACACCATCTTTTATATTCTAACACGTAGATCTCTAGGGTCCGTGAAAGAATCTGGACTGTGGATTCGTGTCCAGGTAGCTTAGGAACAGTGAAATGGAGAGACAGTTCTGAGCCGTCAGATCTTGGTCTAAACATTCGATAGGCGTTGGATCTGTCGAGAGTTGCACGAGGTTTAAACCTCACGCAAATAACAACAGAAGCGAAAGTCCCGAGAAGGAGTTCGTATTGAGATTTCGCCATTCGGGAGTTCAGGAGTCCGAAGGATGAGAGTCCAGGCACTCGACATTAGAAGTCTCGAAATAGCGAAAGAACCTGAGCCGTCCGTTGGAGGGAGGACACGTGTCGCGAAATCACCCATATCGTGGATTCAGACATCGGGAGTCATAGAGGGAAGTCTTTCGACTTCGCAAGTGGCGAAGTCGCGAGATAATCGCAGCCGTCCATCTAAGGGGGACAGGCAACACCTTGTCGTGTACACAGACCCTGTAGGAATCACAGAGGTTGAGGAAATCTTCCACGGTTTCAGAGAGGAGAAGCTCGGGAGGGATAGTGCCATTTTGAGCACAGAGCCTTAGCTGCAAAGGTCGCAGAGGAGAGGCAAAGGTTGAGACCTTTGATACTTAAGAAATCTTCCAAGGAGAAGGAAGAGAAACGCATGTTCAAGGAGGAGCTACAACTGTCGTTAGATCAGCTGGAGCGAAATAGATCTTGGTCGTCAAAGAAGTACGTCCAGACGCGTGCAGAAGAAAGCAGAAACGGACGACAGAGAGACTTTGTGGAGAAGTGTCGAATTGTCGTGGACCGTTGGATCGCACTGAGTTGTGAGGGAGTTAAGCCGTAGAAGCAGCCATGAGAGAAGCTGTATGGACAGTGGAGACACTTCGAGATAGAAGTGGCGAACAACCGATAGCCGTTGGATACTGTAGAGTTGTAAGGAGGTTATGATCGGTGCAGTCCCGAAGAGGTCTGAGTTTAGGATCTCGCATTTCGGGGTTTCGCAAGAAGAGAGCACAAGAGTTGGGTGCTCCAACTCACAAAGTCGCGAAGTGCGAAGTAGCGAGGAGAAAAATTTAAACCGATGGATCCAGGAACGGGAGGACTGTTGGATCAGAACTCCATAGTGATATTGTATATCGAGAGTTCAGGGGTTCAGAGGTTGGAAGGGGTCACTTTCGACCGTAGAAGTCGCGAAGTGCCGAGAGCCGAGGCTCGTGAGAACACGTGGCACATCCATCAGGTGGGGCCTGTGCGATTGACAGGTGGGCACGCGTCACCCGGAAAGGGGTCAACACTCTGTTGACTTCTCGCGTCTCAGAGATTCACGAGATAGGAGCACGAAGGCTCAACGCTCCAACTCGCGAGGTTGCGAGTTGCGAGAAGTGCAAATAGTAAGTCAACCATTGCTGACTTTCGCGTCTCAGGATTTCGGAGAAGAAGAGCACGAGAGCTCGACGCTTCAACCTGCAAGGTTGCGAGTAGCGAAAAGTGTCAAAGGGAAGTCATGTATCGCATTTCCCTGAATCGTGAAAAGTCGATAAGCGCTTGGATGGCTTAAGCGTGTAGACACTAGACAGGGTCATGTGGACAAGACCCCAAGGGGGAAACCTGCCACTCGCTAGCTCTGTTGGGGTTCGGTGCTTCGCCGTGTCGAGGTTTGCAGAGTCGAAAGACTCGACGCTCTGGTAGTACTGAGTCGCGAAGAGAGAAAGAACGCCATACTTGTTCGGCTTGTGGTCGCGACCCATGATCACATGGAAATGGACAAGGAAGGAACTAGCCTATGCTAAGACCCCCGTAGGTACTTCGGGGATTCTGATTCTCGAGAATTCGACGAAATTTTTTGTTTTCCTTAGTGGGTATGTGACAAATTGGTATCAGAGCATGGTTACAACACTTGGCCTGCTTGGGCTCATGAACGAGTTGCGCAGAATCTCCGTTCAGAACACTCTTAAAAAGAGTAACCCCCTGTCTTAACCTTCCTAATCAAAAGACGAAGTTAAGAATGAAAAACCCCTATTGTGTGTGTGTACATGTGAAAATATAAATTATGTACTGGTTGTAAATAAATATAAATATTGACTAACAACTAGTGTTTTTCCTTTTGCACACAAGCGGAAGATCAACCGCGGGAAAATATCAACGCATAGTATGGTGACTCACCATGAAGTGGGAGAAGGCTCCCACAATAGAGACGAAGATTTTGACGAAAGGAGGGCAGCAGGGACCCCTCCATATCTAGCCGAGACTATGAGGAGTCTCATGGTTGAATTACAAAGTTGCAAGGCTGACAATGAAAGGATGATGAAAGAACAAGAAAAACAAACAGAAATTAACGCAGTTTTACTGTAGAGTTTATCCGATCTACAAAGACAAATGCAACATGAACCTGAAACTCAGAAACATGGTCATATCAGTGGCCACATTGAGAGGAGCACCTCGAAAAAGGTCCACCCCAGAGGTAAAGGACAAGCGTCGGATAATTCCTCTGAGAAGGAAGCTGGCGATTCAGAAGGCTCTTCTAGCAGCAGAACCAGTTCTTATCCTCGAAGAAAACAGAAGAAGCAAAAGTCTTCGAAAGGTCAAAAATTCGAAGAATTCAGAAAGGCCAAACCACCTTCCTTCGACGGTGAAATAAAGAAGGGAGAGGAAACAGAGGCCAGACTGCTTGGACTAAAGAAGTATTTCAGAGTCCACGACTTTTCAGAAAATATGAAGGCCCGAGTGACCACGTTCAACTTGAACAGAAAGGCTTCCATTTGGTGAAAAGATCTTAAGAATATGAAAGGGGTTCGCGAAGAGGGCCTATCTTGGGAACGATTTGAGAAATACTTCCGGAAGAAGTATCTGTCGGAAAAATATTTCAACGAAAAGACTAAAGAGTTTTATGAACTCAAATTGGGACAACTTACTATAGAAGAATATGTCAACAAATTCCTCGATTTGTTGAGGTATGTACCCTATATCAAGGCTAAAAAGGCAAAGGTGCAAAACTTCATCAGTGGACTACCTAAGGACTATCGAAATAGAATTGAATTTGATGAGCCAAAGACTCTAGAAGACACTATTCGAAAGACAACCTATTGTCATGAACAGTTTGGGCATCGAGCAGAACCTCGCGAAGGATGGAAACGGAGGAATGGTTCAAGATTTCAGAAAAGGGGAATTAAATCCCCAGGATTTAAGAACTACAAGAAGAACCCAAGAATGAACTTTCCAGCCCGGAGTATGCACCAGCGGAATTTTCTCTCCTTGAGCGGAAATAAAACTTCTGGACCCATATCAGTGAAGACTGATAACCCAAAGAGAGAACATTTGAAATGCTAGGGTTGCAGAGAAGAACATCTCCTGAGAGACTGCCCACACCGACAACAGAATAGTCAGAGAATTTATAACATACAGGAAGCTACTACCGTCAATGATGTGGCCAGGAGTGTGCCACAAATTTATGCAGCCTTGGATAATAACCAAGCCGACCACCAAGCTTCAGTAGTGGAAATAGAAGGTATGATTTCCAATCATTTAGTGTCTGTTCTGATTGACCCTGGTTCAAATTTGAGTTATGTAGCCCCTAAGGCTGTAGATAAATGTAAACTACAGCCACAAAATCATACCAAGCCATGGTTGATACAGTTAGCCACTGGCACCAAAAGGAGGATAGCAAAGGTCATACCAGCCTGCCAATTAATGTTGGGTGAATTCCCCACCCAAACAACCCTTAAGTTATTACCCTTGGGATCGTATGATCTGCTGATTAGTATGGACTGGCTAGCCGCCCATAAAGTCAGATTGGACTGTTACCATAAAACCTTAGAATGTGTAAGTAAAGAAGGGAAAAAGATAACTCTTCAAGGGATCCAAAAACCTGTCTCAGTGAGACAAATATCAGCTCTGCAAATGAGAAAGTATTGTCGAAAGGGATGTTCCCTATATGTAATACAGGTGTTGAAAACAATCGAAGGTGAAAAACCAAGCTCTGACGATCACCCTATTCTGAGAGAATATAGAGATGTGTTTCCAGAAGAGCTATCGGGTTTACCGTCGAGAAGAGACATAGACTTCTCAATAGAACTTGCACCAGGAGCGGTGCTGGTGTCTAGGACACCCTACCAGATGAGCACACCCGAGTTGGTTGAATTCAATATGCAATTAAAGGAAATGATGGATAAAGGCTATATTCGACCCAGCGTGTCTCCGTGGGGAGCACCAGCCCTGTTTGTGAAAAAGAAGGACGGTACCCTTAGACTGTGTATAGATTATAGGCAACTCAATAAGGTAACCATAAAGAACAAGTACCCTTTGCCCAGGATCGATGACCTGTTCGATCAATTGGGGGGTGCGTCTATTTTTTCAAAAATGATTTGAGGTCGGGATACCATCAAGTCCGAATCAAGGGTGAAGAAATCCATAAAATTGCTTTCCGAGCGAGGTATGGTCACTGTGAGTTTGTGGTGGTGCCATTTGGGTTGACCAATGCCCCTGCCACTTTTATGTGCTTGATGAACAATGTACTTAGCAAGTTCCTAGACAAATTTGTGCTTATCTTTATTGACGATATATTAATTTACTCCAAGAACAGAAAAGAGCATGAAGAGCATCTTAGACTTGTGCTGCAAGTGCTTAGAGAACATCAGCTCTATGCCAAATTCAACAAATGTGAATTCTTCCAGAAGCAAATACATTACTTAGGCCATGTTCTCTCCGAAGGAGTAGCGGTAGACCCTGACAAAATCAGGTCTATCATGGAATGGCCTACCCCAAAGGATGTTTCGGACATCAGATCCTTTATGGGATTAGCAGGATACTATAGGAGATTTATAAAAGGATTCTCCAAGATTGGTTGTCCAATCACTGCCCTCCAGAAGAAGGGGAAAAAATTCCTGTGGACACAGAAATGTGAAGAAAGATTTCAAACCCTGAAACATCTACTGACCCATGCGCCCGTGCTGAAGATCGCCGATTCAGAAGCTGACTTCCTCGTGTGCACAGATCCCTGTAAGGGTGGGCTCGGAGGAGTCCTTATGCAGAAAGGAAGTGTGATCTGCGATGAATCCTGAAAATTGAACGAGCATGAAGTCAACTATGTGACCCATGATCTAGAACTGGCTGCCATAGTGCATGCCTTGAAAATGTGGAGGCATTACCTCATGGGAAGAAAATTTGTACTTATGACAGATTACTGTGGATTGCGATACCTATTTGATCCACCAAAGCTCAATGCTAGACAAGCTAGGTGGATGGCCCTCCTTAGCGAGTTTGATTTCGAAATCAAACACATTAAAGGAAAGGAAAATAGGGTGGCCGATGCCTTTAGCAGAAGTATGAAAACAATTCACCTGGCAGCGGTGAGCACCTACGAGATAGATGTCAAGGAAAGAATCATAAATGCACAAGAAACAGATCCCTTCGTCCAGACGGTGACCATGTACTTACAGCAAGAACCTGTCGGAGTAAAATATGAAGACTACCAGAAGACCGAAGGAGGTCTGCTCACTTACAGAAGCATCCCAGATTGTGACGACTTGAAGAGGTTCATTATGGATGAACTACATAAAAGACCCTACTCGGGTCATCCAGGATACCAGAAAATGATCACTGCCACCAGGAAACAATTTTATTGGCCTGGATTGAGGAAAGACATAGCCAAGTACCTAGCCAAATGCATAGAGTGCCAACAGGTTAAAGCAGAACATTGACACCTAGCAGGATTATTGCAACCTTTACTAATCCCAGAGTGGAAATGGGAAACCATCTCCATGGATTTCATTACTGGATTACCAACTTCAACCAAACAGAATGACACCAGTATGGTGGTGGTGGATAAATTGAGCAAGTCTGCTAACTTCATCCTCGTCAAGTCGACCTGTAAGGCAATCGATATCGCCCAGGTATTCATGAAAGAGATATTCAGACTGCATGGTATGCCGAAAGAGATCGTGTCTGACAGAGACACGAAATTTACTTCCAACTTTTGGAAATCACCGATGGCTGGTTTAGAGACCAAGTTGTTGTTTAGCACCACCTATCACCCTCAAACCGACGGACAGACAGAAAGAGTGAATCAAATACTAGAAGATATGTTAAGGATGCATGTAATGCATCAACCCAATAAGTGGGAAGACTACCTGCCACTGGTAGAATTCGCCTATAACAACGGCTACCAAGCATCCTTAAAGATGAGTCCCTTCGAAGTCCTCTATGGTAGACCGTGCAACACTCCAGTCAGCTGGAGTAATCTCGTAAACAGGATTTATTTTGGACCTGACATGTTGAAAGAAATAGAACAACAAGTGACTCAGATAAAATAAAACTTGAAAGTCGCTCAGAACCAACAGAAAAGTTATGCCGACCAAAAGAGAACTCCAAGAGAGTTCAAGACGAGAGACCATGTATATCTCAGAGTTAGGCCCAGGAAGAGTTCCCTGAAAATGGGAGCTTGTGCCAAGTTGGCATCTCGATATTGTGGACCCTTTGAGGTTCTAGATAGATTGGGACCTATAGCCTATAGGCTAGCACTTCCTCCCACAGTAAAAGCACATAATGTTTTCCATGTTT
>CBVK0100068731.1:0-11355 GCA_900067695.1 Picea abies
CAAAAAGTTGGCACTCATTCTACTCCATTCTTTATGACTTGGGTTGGCCCTCTTGTCTCTTTCATTTCATATTTTCTAGCTAAGAGTTTGGTCATGTGGAATATTAAGATATAAAATAGTTATATCGAGGAAAGTGGGGTCTTTATAGAATAGGGTGGTGAAGATTTTTATATGTCATACATTTGTCATATGTATCTAATCTAATTAATATTTATTAGATTATGAAAAAATATGATTTTGATATTATAAATAAATTAGTAACTTTTGAATAGGATTTTTTTAATTATTTTTAAGTTATAAGAAGGGCTATAGAGTCACTAAAGCTCCCCAAAGCAATGGGGTAGTTTCCATTGAAGATATTGTCCTAGACAATCTTGAACTCAAATAAGGTATTGCAAAGTGTAACTTTCTCCCATTATTATCATCCTCTACTTAAAGAAACCACAACAAGATACTTAAGTGATTGATGTATTTGCTCCTGGAAAAGAATTGGGGTATGGACATATAAGGTCACGATGTAAGAAGGAGCTTGTATTATTTTTGATGGCACAATAAGGTGGATTGCAAAGTCATAAGTCAAATAAAAGATTGTCATCGAATCATTAGTATTGATTGTCTATGTCATTTTTGGAGTTAAATTGCATGGAGATTTAAGTGGTAAGATCCATATCGACTCGGATGTTTTAAACAATTAAAGAACCTAGATATTGTTTATCCCTCTTAATACATTTGTGTATTAAGACGACCTTATGTTAATATAAGTCCAATTTTAAGACGACCCTATGTTAATATAATATGTTAATATAAGTCCAATTTTAAGACGACCCTATGTTAATATAATTTCCATGTATGTATTACATAATGATTAAGGATATTTAAAGATAAAAATTTAGGAAATTAATTGTAATGAATAAATCGAATAAAATTTGAAATAATTTATTTTGTGCATGAAGTAACTTGATGCCTAATTATATTTATGCGTTTGTGCTATCAACGTAGATCCATCTTAACCCTAGATCTATTAAGCACTGGGAGGGAACAAAAAGAAACTAAGCCACAAATCCCTTGGTGTTTAAAAGATTAGGGGTTGATATGGATTTACATTGGTTTATTTTATTATTATATTCTTTAATTGTTATCATGGACAATCATTTCATTTTTACATATTTTTTTAGTATTATGGACAATTTTGTTTTTCCATTTTTAGATTACAAATTTCAAGTTTTCTTTCACTTTGATTTATTAACATTGCATTATGTTACACATCTCATCCATATGGGTTTTAAAATACAACTCGCTTCTCTCTACAACTAGACTTTTTATGTGAAATCAAGTGATCTTCAATTCCGTGAATAAGAACAAGGATAAGGAATTAATTACCTTACCTTACTTGTGTTGTTAGCGCAAACAAGGCAAAGATTTATTGCCTCACTACTCAATTTACAATAAGTAAAATGATATCGAGAATTGACAACTAGACTGTATAGTTATCTATACTCCTCGAGTGTAATCCCAATCATGATGTTTATTTATTTGTCTATCAAATGCCCATGTTTACCGACATTTAATACCAAATTCTTAAGGTAAAGAATAAGAGTTCCAAAACTCTAAAAATAATCATCCGCCCCTTAGTAATCATAAGTTGGTTCACATTGTGCAAGCTTTATCAATAGCAAACACATTGATTACAAAGCTACATTATTGTCTACCTCCTAACATTATTGTCTACCTCCTAATTTTGTGGTGTAGTATACATTTTTCTACAATTCACATGCCATGCCCAAGGACATCAATTGCATATTATGCCGAAATTCATTGACAAAGGGCTAGAGCAAAGCTAGCACTACAGATAAACACCTTATATCCATAGCCTTATAACATTAAAAATGTAATACCCCTAATTAGATCTCCAATTGTATATGTATGTGTATATATGATATTTTACATCGGTGAGGCAGTATGTTTTGGGCCAAAGCGCATATGTGATATTAGGTCGAAGAGCTTAGCAATGCAATAGCATTGGATATTAATAATAAAAAGCACATCATCGGCTGCAGATGGATAAGGACATAGTCATATGGGGCTATGATTCCACAAGTGAGGGGACTAAAGGGGCTAATATACATTATTTTATTTTATTAAACCCATCTTGGAATTAGTTGGGAAAGTGGTTGTGCAAGCTTCTTGGGGAAGCCACATGGTGCATTGTTGCATGCAAATATATAAACCATGATTTTTTATGTTGAGGGTCTCTCAATCATTCCTCATTCAATTCCTCAATCATTCTTGTTTTTTATTTTGGCATGGGAGCGAAATGTTGGAGGTAAAGCCAATGTTAGTTGGTTGTAAGTATCTACTAGTTATTCTAGCAAGAAATTAATGCATGTGTGCATGCGAACAATGAAAGTTGAGGAGAAGCATCCACATTTGACATTCTCTTGGAGTTTTCAGCACTGATATTTCTTAGCCAGTAGCACTAGAGCCCTGGAGAGAAATGGAATAGCTTGAGGGGCTGCATTGCAGAGAAGGCGATTACTTTCTTTGGGTTTTGCATGCTAAGGGGGAAAGAGGGTTGGTAAATTGGGATTGATGTGAGTGAGAAAGAGAGAACAATTTGTAATAGTTTGGTATCTGGACTAGTTTGAGACTTATAGTCCATGTAGGCACCTGTCCTTGTGGATTCATAGCCTCATCTTGGGGGTGGCTTGTTGTAGAGATTAAAGTGCAACATAGCCTAAGGTTGGGTGGAACATCCAACGTCTACAACTAGTCAGCTTGTTCATTTGATAAAGATACATGTTCTTTGTTCTCTATATTATATTTCCATTATGTAGTTTATTGTTTAATGTTGTGCCTTGCAATTGTATTTTGCATTGTAACATTGTATACATTTTCTTGATAATTGTATGAAATTTTGTTTCACTGCATGCTTCTTGTATTTTAACTAATTCGTATTAGAATTCAAAATCGTTTCAAGAACATGGATTCCTGAGGTACCTGAGCATGGAGGTACGTTACAAAAAATGTGACTTAGAAGGCTATGCATAAATTCCCAATACCTTCCTCCATAAAAAAATCCACTTTGATTCCAAAAAATATGCATCTCTTTCACTTAATTATATTATTCTTCCACAATACCACATGAATCAAACTCAGCTTTCAATTCTCCTTTAGAATCATTACCTATGTCAAAATACTTTACCAATTTTGTAGTTGATTGAACATGAATACTATTAACGTAACATAATGTCAAAATACTTTACCAATTTTGTAGTTGATTGAACATGAGTACTATTAACCTAACATAATTGAATTCAACTCTACATACCTTAATAGGATAGGAAGGATTCTTATTAATCTCAATAATGACAAAGAAGAATATGATGACGTTTCTTATTAATCTTTACAATGAAAGAAGAAAAATAGGATGATAATGCAAGCTTCAAGATGTTTTTTACTTAAAGTAAATGGAGATATTCACATTAAATAACAACTTTGATATGATTAACATAAATTTACTTTAATTTCAAATTTATAAAATATTAAGACGATATATCATCCATTTTTTTTAATCCATATTACTCAATAAATTCAATATTAACATAATACAACATGGTCCCTTCATACACAAATCATTAATTTTAAAATGATGCAAATAATTTTTTTTATGTTGAGAAGTAACGTAAGGTGTCACGTAGTGAAACTATTTACGGAATATTTTAAAGATATGGCATTGTGCTTAAGAAAATGTAGTTGTTCCTTTCTCATGTGAATTTGAGCAAATAATTAAAAATTTCAAAGTCTATGGGGTAGTTTTGTCGGTAGTGGGTTATCATTATGAAATGATTTGATGGAAAAAACTAACCATTCCATGTTGCATGATGGTTGACTCGTTTGACATGGAAGAAGAATAGTGGGGGAGTTAATCACCATCACACTAAGTCACAAGTTTTTAAGTTATTATTATTATATCAACTATTAACTTTAGTAATTGTAATTTTTTTTTTTAAATTTCAATAATTAAATATAGGTGTGGGCATCTATTTAGTCTAAGTTGTAAGGAGTTGAAGGATCCCTGAAATCAAGGGGTTTGTACCCAATTCCTGTTAGAAGAAGAGGAGAATTTCTAACTTTGTTGTACTTGATTGGAATTTCAACTATAGCTTTTGAGGCTTGAAATTTTGTGCCCCTTAGGTAATTATACATTCATGATTTTCACTTTGGGAGAAATAATGTATTGTATTATTTTCATTTATGTGTCATTTATAGGTAAGTGATATATTTCAACTAATTATGACTTTGCCAATAGGGAAAACTAGGTTCCGTGCACTTGATGGATATACAATGTGTATATATTTCCCAATTGAAGATAAAACCATTAAATATGGATCGCTTCATACGTACCATAATATCGCTACGTGGAAGTGTTAATACCACAATAAAATACTTTTACTCTCCTGAGATTGAGCATGCGCAATTATTGTGGACGGTGAAATGTCAAAGGCAAATTTATTGCAAAGCTTTATGGGAAGGGATTTTCTCAATTGGTACATCATAACGTTACTCAATACTATTGTTAAACAGAGATTTTTCACGTAGTTAGGTAGGATTCATTTTGGCCGTAGGAAGACAAAGACAATTCAAAGGACTATGGATTCATCATCATGAGCTCAGAGTTTGTCATGTGTTTGTTGAGTTTAAAAGGAGTATGGAGAAAAATGAGGAAATTGGTAGAGGAAAATGATAAAGAATTAAAGGACAAGTTTGTTTTTGATTGTAGTGGGTTAAAATTAGATTTATCGATAGTTTTTCAAAGAGCTTCAATAATGATATCGAGGTAAAAAAGGTTGCCTCTCTCTACCCTACATTATTGGGAAACATTAAGCATTATGCAGTGAGTCAATCATTGGCTCACTACCTGGTGCATTATGTCCGCTTGATGATGAATAATCTGCATCTAACGGACATGATGCACCATGAAGTGAGCCAATGATCATTGGCTCACTTCCTGGTGCATTATGTCCGCTTGATGATGAATAATCTGCATCTAACGGACATGATGCACCATGAAGTGAGCCAATGATTGGCTCACTACCTGGTGCATCTTGTTTGTTCGATGATGAATAATGTTCATCTAATGGATAGGATGCACTATGCAGTGAGTCAATGATTGACTCACTGCATGGTGCTTAATATTTCCCCACATTATTTGGTCTTTGCACCAAGTGTAGCGAGGTGCTCTATAGCCTAATGTGACATAGATGTTGTCACACATGTACGTGATAACATTTGAAAAAAATTAAAGCAACGTAGATCCATCTTAAACTTGAATTTATCGAGCATAGAGAGGGATCGAGTTTCTTGAGGTGTAATTTTTTTTTATCGTTTAATTCCTCATCATGTATTAATTCTTTCATAATATATGATAAAAAAAATTATACCTCGAGAAACTTGATCCCTTTGGGTGCTTGATAGATCTAGGTTTAAGATGGATCTATGTTGGTTACATAGATAAGCTAAAGGAATGGATAAATAGGAAAGGTGGGGGAGGGGTGAAGATAGCATGGATTAGAAAGATCTTGTTGTATGCATATGATGTGACACTAGTAGTGACGACACTATGCAATGTATGGGATCACCTATAAGCCTTAGGATTCCTTTGTGTGATGGTTGGAATTAGCATTCAAACACAAGTAAAACTAAGATGAAATTCTTATTGCTTAACAAAACAACCACGAATCAACTTCAAAGGAAAATAACTAGAGCTAACTCAAAGTTATAAATATTTGGGACTAGATTGCAATGAGAAGACAAGGTGAGATGAATGCACAAGTAAAATATTGCAAGGAGAGTGGAAAGTATTCTTCCTGTTGCAAAATACATGTAGGACAACATAAGTTTGAGACTGGCAAACATTGTACTCCCTCTTTCACATGCTCATAAGCCTAATACTCATTTATGGAAGTGAAGTATGTGGATCAAGTATATCCATAAACATATGTAACACGATTGAGTGATGATAGAAACCCCAATAGACCCATTGTCTAACAGTAAAAAACAACATCCCTATGAGAAACTCTTCGCTAAAACATGGTTATGCCTAATATAGTTGGGCGCATTAAGAAACTTGATTTTGTATAGATAGAAAATGATAGCCATGTAAAACAACAAGATTCTGGTTAAAATCAAAGAAGATGAGATTAGAAGGAGGAAGAAAACATGGAAGTGGTAGAGCATAAAATGGTTTGAAGAGTGGGATATAGAAGAAGAAAGGTGCCCAGTGAAAAAATACATCGATAAGTCTTGTACAAGAATGTTACAAGGAGGAAAATATAGAAAACATGCAAAAATAACAACAATACTACGTAGTCAACTTCAACAATCATGACAGTATCAAATTGTAAAAATACTTGAAGTTTAACATCCCACGACACAGGGACACATGATACCACAACTAAGAACCAACTCACACAATCTAAGATGTGAAACATGAAGATAGAAACAACCTAAGGAGTTGTAGGAAGAAAGGCTATGCTAAGGATGCAGGAATGGAGAGATAGAAGTTGAGCAACACTTTTTCTTGCATTGTGCGACATACTCACAAATCAATGAGAGATCGAATTCGCATATCAAAGACTAAGAATCAATGTTTTAGAATGGTCCAATTAAAAACACAAAAAAATTAACTAAAAAAATAAAGTAGAAAATATACAGATAAATAAGAGTAAAATCAACAAAGCAACCAAACCTTGATACAAAGTGAATAACACTAAATCAAGTTAAATAAACTGAGGCTGTGATTTGAATCATACCATCACATTACTAATTCTCTTACTTTAATATATTAAAAAATATTACACATAACAATTTTTTGTTTTTATCCCATATACCCTTTCAAATTTAGTAAGCAATTGAATCAATAAATTATAGCTGCATAGCCATTTACCAAAACGAAATTTAAGCCCAACAACCTTTCAAAAACTTAGAATTGTTCTTTTACATAGTTGTTGCTTGCGAGTTACGATATTCTTCATTGACCGAGGGTTTGTAGGAAATATGCGCGAGATAAATATAGTCTGAAAAGAAGTGGTGGGACCAATCCACCAATCCCTATTCAGGATAAGGGCAACGCCATTCTAAGACGAATGTGCATAAATGTTACCTGTCCATGAACCTTTTCCCTCGTCCTTTTAACTTTGAAGAAAAATTCCTCAAAGGGCTCAATGCAATTGCTTTTATGACAAGGACCTCACATTCTCTTTCACCCATTACACATAGGGTCTTCTGGAGCATGAGTGCTTCCCCTACTCTTCCTCTGACTTTCTTTGCTCAAGAGCTTTACAATATGGAAAGTTGTTGATTTTATTTGATGTTATAGTGTGTTTTATGAGAAAAAAACTGTTATTTATTTATTTATTTAAGCATGTGGTGTTTTCAGAGTTTAATATTATGAAATATCAAATTATTTTTGCGATCATTTGTGCAATCCATGTCATATTTTTCTGATTCATGTTTATAAGTATCATTTGATAATGACTCATTTTCATATGTTTGAATAGTTCATTTAGCATTCATTGCATCATGTGTTGTTTAAAAGGGTGGAAAAATGGAATTGAAACTGGTGAAATGAATAATGTATTGTCAATTGTCACATTTGGGATATGCAATAGGTAACTAGGGTTTCTAAGGAAGCTCTAGTTATTAGATACAAGTCTTAGAAATGATGATTGATGCTATATGATTCATTTCACTAATTTTAACCCCACTTCTTTATCTTTGTGAGCATTCCTTGATGCAATAATGACTAAGTGGACTTTTAAGGTCATGAGAAATTGGTCATTCATGAATGACACTCATGAGAAATGGGTCATAAATACATGATGTTAATTACATTGTCAATAAATTAAAAAATTGCATCCTCCCTCCTCCTTTAGTGCCCCATTGCTCACAAGAGGTATAAAGCAAAGGAGAAGCTCGGAGAAAGAAAAATAGATCAAAACAATGGAATGAATATCGATCTTTGCTTGCTAAATATGGCTACACCCTACGTGTTTCATATGAAGTTTAGGTATGTTTTTTTTTTATGTAAACAATTCATAAAAAAAATTGATTTGTAAATCGCCTTAAATATTCCAATGGTTGACTTGCCAAAACATATCTAAACTTAAAACAACCATGGTGAGTCTATGCCAAAACATATCTAAACTTAAAACAACCATGGTGAGTCTATGCCAAAACATATCTAAACTTAAAACGACCATAGTGAGTCTATGCTCGACTATCTTTTTGTATTTTTAATGCTTTAACATAAAATAAAATACACCATTCAGATTCTTGAATAATCGTGACATACAAAATATACTATAATAAAAAATCACACAATAGAACACAAATATTTACCTTCAAAACCCAAAAGGGAAAACCATCAATCAATGAAGGATTGTACCTTCCATCTTCTTATATTATAAAAATTACAATACATATTACAAATCTATCCAAACTTACTATGAAGTTATAAGACACTATGGTCTTCTACAATATATTTATGTCTCTCTACTTTATTAATATCTACTACATATTTCTGCTCATACTATTGAACCACTGATGAATAATGAAAAACTAAACCATTTTCTCTCCTGCTAGGCTTTTGATAGTTAGAATTAGGGTCTGGTTTAGGATTTTGAAACCCTCTTGGAACCTTCATGATGATTTTAGAAATCTCTCATGGATTCCCACATGTTAACTCCCCATATTTGATTTATGGTGAGATGATAACACTGTCACTTGTACATATGGTGAAAATATCAATAATTATCTTGTTGGGGACAAAATTTCACATACGAGATTTGTTTTAAATCAACCATAACTCGTTAAAAACATTTCAATGAGAAGAACATTTTTTTGCCAATTAACATATGCCTTTGGCAATCATTAGTTATCACAAGGTTAAAAAAAATGTTATTTAATATTCAAAAAATGTGTTGAAAAGTTAGTATTATGAAAATTGACAAAATCAAAATAATCTTTAAATCTTCAATTTTAAAAATTGATAAATTAGGATTTAAAAAATTAATAAATTCATATAAAACTTAAGTAAACCCTTTTAAATCAAAACTATACAATTTCTCAAAATAGTTATAATAGTAAACGAAGAAAACAAAATAATCTTAACTCAACCTTGCTTATATTGCAACAATGAAAAATATTGAAATGAAGATACAATGAATCCTTTTCTTTTTGTAATTAGTTGTACAAGAATAGCCACACCACTCCCTTTCTCTTGGAAAAAGAGATAATACACATATATTGAATATTCCCAAAATTCTTCAAAACCATTAAAAAATTAAATGTCCATTAAATAGTTTATAGTAATGTTAATAACAACTTCAGAAAACTTAAATATTTAAATGTAACTTAGTGTTTTATTGAATATTTCCAAAATTCTTCAAAACCATTAAAAAATTAAATTTCCATTAAAGAGTTTATAGTAATGTTAATAACAATTTCAGAAACCTTAAATATTTAAATATAACTTAATGTTTTAAGACACTAAATGAGAAACACTAGCATCAACAATTAGACTAAACGTGGTTGGTGGAATGAGTTAGACATTAGGTGTAAGGACTCTACTTGAGGTGTCATTGGCAATGGCATGATGTAGGGCATACCAGACATACTTGGAAAATTGCATGACGAATCCATATTCTTAGGTAGTCTTCATGACCGATTCACAATGATTTGTGAGATGGTTGGGATGGTGTACTAGCGCGTAGGCTAGGAGGACCAATGATGTCTTGTCAAGTAGGATGAATAATTGGCGAAGTGTTGCATAACATACTTCAACGAAAGATGACACAACTTGGCAATGTGATAGATCGTGGTAAGACAATAGTGTTGATAAGCGCATCGAAGATATGTAAATACTTAATGAAGGAGGGACATGGTCTTCATTCACTATCATGCATTGACTTGGATGGATGACAACATGATCTCACACTGGGTAGTCAGATGTTCAAGCATGCTTGGCTTGGGGGAGGTGATAGTAAGTTGCCTATGGTTGGATGACGATGACACAACATTGCCTATGATGAAACAAACACTATAAAATTCCACACAATTAAAAGTCCCCAGCTTGGGTTCAGTCAAGACATGTTAATTAAGTGTATTCTGGGTAACACTAGAAGTTGATAATCATACCTAACTAGCAAGGTCACATCTATACCAGTGACTAGACTTCTTAAGTGGTATAGAATGCTCAAATAAAACGAAGACTCTAACTCTAAAATAACAAATCTTCAACTTTTATTACAATATATGTAAATAAAGAATGATAGTGAAATTATGTATTATAATAGTAACTAACAACTTAGCAAAACCTAATGAAATTCAACCATACGCAACCCTTGTACTAGAGTCGGAAACCTCATGAGGAACTTTCACCTTGAAACAACATACCCAACTGAAGGACAACTCAATAACATATTATAATTGCATTTGATAACGTAGTAAAACCTAACGAAATCCAATAAGACTAGAACTCTAACAAAACCTCCACCTTAAAACATAAAATATATATATATTGATTTTGGTTTCTCAGCTTAGGAATTTGATGCTAAGCTCGAGGGCTGGAAACATGAGCACCAACGAGTGGCCAACCAACTATGAGATGTTAACGGGGCACTTCAGCCAGAGAACATGCCACGTTAGCAATCACCGTGTTTTCGTTCAGTCAAGTGACCGTGGCTCTAACGGAATCTGTTCATGCTACGTGCATGCTTGCCACAGCATGGAGCAGCTCACCATGACGCCAGCGTTTATCAGCACCAGACCAGCGGGGACTGGAATCCGGAAAAGCAGGGGAGAAAAGAGAGAAGAAAGCCCATGTGACCGTGAGTCGACGAGGGAAAGGGGCGAAGGGATTTTGGATTCCGGCCGTACCGGAGGGAAAAGCCTTTTCTGACCTCGTCGCGCTGCTCTTCCGAGCCGAGTCCTCAGTTCTGACCCCACTGCACCGTCACGTAAACGCGCTAACCGAGGGAAAGGGACAGACAATAAATCCGTATACTAACCACGGTCAGATGTCGGGACTCGGAGCTTAACCCAGATTAACTTCCTAACCCCTGCCCAGGTCCCCGAACCCGAGTTACTAAACCCGTCCCCGCCTCCGCCCCGGCGAGCCGGCCCCCAGCCCACGACCCCGCCCCAACATGTAGGGTTTCACGTGCTCTCTGTTCCGTCCGGAGACGGCAGAGACTCAGTTGAGCGTAACGGTCGGCGGACAGAAAGTGGATCGGACGGCAGAAAACGCCCGGCGAGAGTGGCGAGGGGCGAGGATCAAACGGCTGGGGAAGCCGC
>CBVK0100068732.1:0-11082 GCA_900067695.1 Picea abies
AGCGCCCGGCGAGAGTGGCGAGGGGCGAGGATCAAACGGCTGGGGAAGCCGCTGAGGAAGCGGCTGTTCGAGCCCAGGATTTAGGGTTAGGGTTTGCTCTATGGATCGCGGGTGCGGTCCGGCCCGTGAAAAGTTAAATCACGTGTGGGCGTATGATGAGTGAATGAATGAATGCATGGTCCGTCATATGAGTACTTGGATTTCTCGTGGTCTTTTCTAGCTCCTGCTGTAATTATTGTTAATATTATTGCGATCATGATGGTTATGAATAGTTTAGGATTGTAGTTTTTGATTGCTGCAGAGAGAGATTAACCCTGGATGCAACACCATACCCACGCCGCCGTCTATTCAGTTGCATACAGCTGTTTCTGGGAAATTTTTCCGTGGATATTTTGTCCTGTATGGCCTTCTCTTCCCTTGCAGTGGCCTCAGCCTCCTCCTCCTCCTCAACTTATATTAAGTCTGGATCGAAGGCACCCATAATCGATGGCAGAATGGGTTGGGAATGGTTGGCTGTAAGGTGTTTTTGGGGCCGAGAAAATCGGATTATTAATGAAGGAGGAAGACCTCAATGTTGATTGAGGGGAATGTTGTCTGGCTCGACTTCATCCGGATTTGGGTTCCAATGTTCGGATGCCGTCGGACCAGGCTTCATTCCCCCCAATCGGAGCTCTTCCCGGATGAAGAGATTATGTTTCCTTTAGCAATTTTATTCTCCAGTCCTGATTTATTCTTTACCATATTTATTCATGGGTCGGTTGGGCTCTGATCTGACCGTGGGAGTTTTCCACAACTAGCCCAAGTTTGCTGTTCAGCTCATTCCCGTATGGGTGAGCTTTCCAGGTTTGATCCTCAGCGCATTTCTATCTATTCCTGTATGGCCTCTATCTGAAAATCTCCGAAGCCACACGCCCCAGGAGTTTCGATCTGCACCTGGGATATGACCTTGTTGCACTTTCTTGTAATGTACAGCGCAGTAACTGATCGAATATGGCTTCCTCTATTCCACCGTCATGCCTCTCAATTCGATTTGAAGGTCGTTTCGATCTTGGGTTTCACAGATAGAGGATATGTAATATAGCAGCTCATTACGGCAAGGGACGTTGGTTCCATATAGACCTGCTTTTCTAAAATCTTCAAATCTGTTACAATCATGTTTTATAGCATCTTTTAGTCCTTTTTTGGTATGCTTGGCTTTTCCTGCAGGACCAGGCTAACGGTGAAGCATTTTCACATTCCACCAGTCCAATGATCAGTAAGTGTCTCCCTTCAAATTTATCCTTTCATATTCATGAGAATACAGCCTCTGGATCACCTTTAAGCGTCCTTGATATTATGCTTTGTGATTCAAAATCAAACCTGCACAAACCGTTGCGCCAGTTCTATTATTGGGTTGGCTGTATTTTTCACTAATTTTCTTTGTAGCATTCCATATTCTCTACCTGAAGTTAAAATGTTTGCATGTTAATTCATAGCAGGTTTTGACATAGTCCATTTTTTTGACATACTTTGGTATTAGCCCAGGGTTTCAGCTACAGTGTTTGTTTATACCTCGCTGCATGCCTCGCTCGCCATGGCAATGATAATTCTTTCAAAGATGATACCGATACCTTGGGATGATTATGATTTTCTTCATTGTTTTGATCGCTGAATCCAGGCTAGGGTTTGGTTTAGCTGACATCCTGTTTCAAGAAAGTAGATATGAAGGAGATGCTTGTATAAAACATGATTTGAGTTTATGTTGTGGACTTCAAGGTCAGTCATATTTTTCGTTTTCTGACTAGCGGAGTTATATTCTGAGTTCCATGTGTATGAACAAGCGTCTGATCAGAGGTCCATCATTCGCCGAACGATTCGGCTGGCAAACATGTTGGCGTGATCGAGGCAAGCTCCTTATAGTCAGGTGAGGTTCCCTTCGAAGAATTTGGCAGATATGTTCAGTGCTGTGGATCTTGAATGTGCATGGGAATCTCATTACTCCGTTCACAGAAGCAATAAACTACTGTTTTCCTGACGTATCCTTGCAGTTGAAGATAATGAATGACACTTTAAATCTAGATGGTGGGTTAATAAGAAGGCTTTGGAGGCGGTTCCATAGCAACTCTTGGGTGATTATAGCGTCGTTTACACGTCTTTTGATTAACTGCAACGTCTTGTTCTTGTTCTCTTGGGATATGAAATTTTATGTTCAGAAACAATGTATCGACATCAATATTAAACCGTTTTGGGTAGATTGGCGAATTTTGTGTGCTGATTTCTTCATTTTCTATATCCGTTTTAGCCATTTTAATATTTACCTTTGTTTTGTGCCACGTTCGAATCGTTAGGCATCACGATTCAGAAATAAATTTTGATTAACTGTTTCTCCCCATGATCTGTAACTAACTGATGGGGCATATGTAGTCATTCTGATAGGCTTCTGGCAAGTGAATTGGCAAAGAGAAGCGCAAAATCTCGTTTACTGTTGAACTATTATGGGCAGGCCAATCACGAGAGGCTTCAAGAATAAGGCGTGTAAATGGATAGATGAATGAATTTATTGATTCCCATTTGTGCTATGAGAAAGTATCACATTCTTCCATGGCTTTTGAGTGTTCTCATAACTGAATGAATCTGAAAGAGAAGGTAGCTCTCATAACTGAATGGACATGAAAGACGAGAGATCTCTCATAACTGAGTGACCATGAACACTGATAGGTTTTTGGCAACTGAATTGGCAAAGGCCAAAATCTGATTCAATATCAAACTATTATTGACACGCCAATCATGAAGGCTTTAAGAATAAGGCATGATAAAATAGGAAAGTGGTATTTCCATGGCCTTGAGTGCTCTCATATCTGAAAGAATGTGGAAATTAGGTAGCTCTGATAATTGAATGGACCTTAGAGACAAAGTAGCTATCAGCATGCAAAATATTGCATTATGAAAATGCGGCGTTAATAGCTCAACCTCCTGACAATGGTGAACTGGTGTTGATCATTCTTATCTTTCTTATAATTACTTTCTTTTCATGTTTATCATTTTTATCTTGTAATTACTTTCTTTTAACTTTTTGAGAGTGAAAATGGTGAAGTGCTTACTATTAATTTCAATCTTTCTTGTCATTACTTTCTTTCAACATTTTGAGTGTGAAAATGGTTAAGTGCTTTACTATTATGTTAATCAAGGCGTTTTGACAGGAAGCAGTGATGAAAGAAAATCTAGACATGTATTTCTGCTTTCTGTTTAATAGTTATCTCGTTTTCTCGGACGTTCATGAAATTTCAATGTCACTTTAAATGGGAGGGCCGGAGCGAATCAAACCCCGGTTATGTGACTTGAAAGATTCTCGAGCATTTAAAACCAAACCTCGGTTCTGTGAGGTGAAAGATTCTCGAGCATTTAAAATATGAGACGAACCTTGAAACTACAAGAGCATGTTCACGAAGTTGCAGACTGTTTTTCAATGGATGCGAAGGTTTTCCATAATTGTGAATTGGTCAAACCTGAAGACAGTGGTATGAATCCCAAGAAGCACCACGAATCACTAGCTTCTCGAGTTGCGCATCTGTCAGAGCATTCATCAATTTAAATGGAACTGGCATTTGTTAATTTATTATGTTATGGTCGTTATATTATAATATTTTGAATCAACCTTAAACCAATTTATGTCACATATTTGCCATTTCTATCAGGCATCACCTTGTACCAAAATGGGTTCGTTCTCAGATATAGATATTCGTGCACATTGTTCCGTGATCAATACTTCTTATTTTTTCTGAGCTCTTTAGGTGTATGCATATGAAAGCTTTACAATCTCATTCATTATATTATTAGTCACAGCTGACTGTATTTGCTGGTGAAGCTAGGTACTGACTATAATTGCCGGTGCATCTAAAGGAGCTAGGTACAGCTCTATGGCATTTCTCTGGTTTTAGCCATTGTTAATCACATTAAGTGTACTTTTTCAGCTCTTGGTTGTCTGGTTGCATAGTGATGTGCAATGCTAGCTTTAGGACTCGAACCTAATATTAAGTAGGCATGTGCCATTTCCTTCTGTAGCAAGTTATCTTCTCTTCAAGTACAAGAACAATATATAATTTACATGTAACAACCAGATACCTGTACATGCACTACTCGAAAATTGGTTAGTTTCTGTTCCAGTACCAATACATGCAAACATTCCAGTGATAATTGAGCACTATTAATTTTGGTTGCAAACTACGATACCACTGCCAAATAGCAATCCTGGTTGGAGTTGGCGTTTTCTAAATTTTCTATTTGTATGCTCTTTACACTTAATGAACTTAGCGCCATAATTGATAGAATCTGTACACTTTCCCAATATTTCACTTTCTTTACTTCATTTTATGGGCTAAAACACTCAGCAGTGTAGTTTTTATTCACTGAATTTGTGCTTGGATTCATTCAGTAGTACGTATTATATTTAGAGCAGTTGCTTCATTACAGTAAATCTCTAGCCTTTTTGAGGGCTTTGCATGCTATATCTTCTATTCATTTTCAAAAATTGCAAATGACAAAATGTCTGCTCTGGCAGGAAGACTTTACATTTAGATGAAACAGCCAATAGACAAACTTTATGTTTCATTTATTGCACATGGCAGCTCTAAAGTAACTCTTTAGTTTCTTCAGACGTTAAGAACATGGAATGGCAGGCCAGTATATAAAACAGGTAGAAACACACAGAAACTTCACTGACGAGCTTACAGGAAAGATTGGACAAAAAAATACCATCTGTACCATACCAAATGAAACAAACGTACAGTAAAACAATTGTTCAGATACAGGTTAGTTTTAGTAATTTATTGAAGGTGTGAACCATACTTGTAATGGGAAGGACACTGTAGTCTCTTTTCATGTATGACGGGCCTACTATTTCTACCATTCATTTTTGCGAGATGAGTATTCAGATGCATTCATTAGAGAGCACTCGCAGCTCTTCCAATTCAGGCGATATATAATGATGTGTGTCTGCCATGCACAACAAGAACAAAACAGGGAACAGAGCAGGTGCCAGGAGGCTCCTAAATATATGTGTACCTGATAACAGAATGAGTTTGTTTGCCGCCATTAAAGGTTGATTGCCATGAAAGTTATACACAATGTGATTATCCAGCCTGAAACTGGGCAAAATAGCTTAAAACTCAGAAAGTTGGTGATTATAATCTACTATTATTGTCTTCGTTCTCAACTGTTAAGCCAATGGCAAATGATTTGTTCTCTATATACACTATTGTACTTGTAAAGCAGCCCCACGGTAATATGCTCGTCGTCGTCCCGTATGTCCCAAAAGTCCGTATTCTCTAGAAATCCTCTTTATTTTTCTCATCATGAAAGCAAATTTAACAGGCGTTCAAGGACGGCAGCAAAGAAATAGCTATATTCCCCGGGGCACTTGCTACTAAAAAAGAAATCACGCTGGTCACATTTGATTCTTCATGTCGGTTGCTACTATACCTCCACATAGGCTGAAAATTCTTCTAGAATCAGATTTATTTGCAAAGTTTTCCCCTCACCCGAATTGCCCAAAACTTGATTCCGGTTTTCATCTCCCCGAAAGCTGTAACAGCCCCTTAGTAGTAAATCCTAAAATACCAGTTAAAACTGAGAGCACTGGCTACTGTGCCATGTTCCTTTGAGTATTTGATTCTAAAATACCAGTTAAAACTGAGAGCACTGGCTACTGTGCGATGTTCCTTTGAGTATTTGATTCGTGGTTCGCATAGAAGCTCATAACCTGCTAACGATCTCAATGGCACGATTTCAAATCACAAAGATAAATAGATCTGGGAGGAAGATGGCAAAGGTTCCAGGAAGTCCATCCTGGAAATATCAGGATCTACCTTTGTAGTTCTATCTCTAAAGCTATTTAGAAAATTGTATTTGGAATAAGAGAGGAGCTATCAGAGTACTATATATGGCATAGCTATATTTAAACCAAATGACAAAGAACTTGAGCAACGATATATATGATTACTAGATCTCCATGGGAGGGATTGTTTATTAGATCCTCATATGGAGTTAAAATTAAATTATGTGTTATTTTAATATATAACATAAATTATATTTTTCTTAAATGTATTTTTAAGTGTAATATGGCACTCCTGGTTTATTAGATCCTCTCTGGAAGTGAATAGTTTTATTTATATAGAATTAAAATTAAATTATGTTATTTTAATATAATATAAATTATATTTTTATTAATTGTATTTTTAGTGTAATATGATTTTTTTTTTTTTTACTAGGGATATATGACTTATTCATTTACTTATTTTTTTGGTAAGTAAGAAAAATATATATTAAGTGCCTTCCAGAAGCAGAGTTTCATAGCAAAATACAAAGATGTTCATGCTGAGGGTGCAGGACTGCTCCAACAAAGGGGAAACCAGTCCAGCTAACCCGAGAGTCCTCATAACTTAACAGAACTATTGTCTACCATCTGTAACATAAAAGTTTACATCTAAGATTTCCTCATATGCTAAAGAAAAAAAGTTAACAGATAAACTACTGACCATCTGAGACTAGAGGACTGACAAGACTAACGAGCTAGACACCTGGAGAGAAGTCTGGCCACTTGGCCTAGAGATCCCCTGGCCAAGGCTCCTCCTCCACGTATGTAGGCTGATCTGCCCAGATCTTTCCACTTTCCACGTCGCCCTCAGTGTCGTCGGCTTTGCTTTCTCGCACTGCACCTGTTGCTGCTCCCGTCGCTGCACTTGTTGCTGCTCCTATCGCTGCACCTATTGCTGCACCTGTCGCTACGTCCGGCTCCTCCATTGGAACAACCTCAGTCGGGCTTGAGGCGAGAGAGTCCTACAGAGAAGTGAGAGTCCGGAGGAAAAGCTCCACTTTGGCGTCGGTTTCTTGAAGGCGATAATTGAGGTCCTCCACTCCCTGGCGGATACCAAATACCAGGTCGTAGAGGGTCGCCAAACTATCCCAAATCTGCGCAACGGTGAAGGAGTCACGGGGAAGAGGCCCAACCCCCCGAGAAGCATGTTGAGGGTGCTCAACGCCACCCATAAAGCCCAGGGGATCGAGGTCGGACGCAGGGACAGAAGGATTCACCGGAGGGCTGCGAAGGTGACGCCGGGGAGAGCATGGCGTCCTGGGCACCATTGCCCCGCAAGTGAATTGCGAATTCGTCAGGTCATGAGAAGATGTCGAAAAGTGCCCAGACTGGAGACAGGGGGAAGAGCTAATGGAGGGAAAGTCGGAGGGGGAGACCGAGGGTCGCCGAGGCTTCCAAGGCAAGCCCCTCCTCGGTCTTCCCCTTGGACGAGTCATGGTCCAGCCAGTACTTCGAGCGGAGGCAGTCCCAAGCACACGGCGGGGACGAAGGGTCAAAGAGTAAATAGGGCCGAGCTCGAGCCAAAAAGTTCTAGCAGGGTCACACCATTGCCACTGTAGAGCGAGCTCTGCGGGAGACCAACGACGACGAATAACCAACATTGCCAACCACACCATGCCAAAATGCCAAACAGGAGGGAAGCCTACATTAATGCCCCTTCTCATCATATTGAAGTTTAATTAATCGTCAGGGGGGGGGGGTGGCACGAGCCCTTTACGTGCCCCCCCATGTCATGGTGGCCACTGCTCGCTCCCACAATTCGCCGCGTAGCACGCACTACCACCCCATCCGGGGGGACTTATTCATTTACTTTAATCAGGTTGATAAAGTAAATTCATTTTAGTTATGTTGATAAGTACACATTTTTATAGAATTTTTATATCTAATATAGCTAATTATTTTTTTAGGAGTGTTTATATGGGTTGGAATATTTCTAAGTGTAGGGTTGGTTTTTTTAGGAGTGTTTATATGGTTTGGAATATTTCTAAGTGTAGGGTTGGTTCTTTTTTAAGGGGATTCATGACTTTTACTTATTTACTTTAATTATATTGATAAAGTAAAATCACTTTAGTTATGTTGATAAAGTAAAATCACTTTAATTATGTTGATAAAGTAAAAATTTTCATCATATTGAAAAATAATTTCTATAACTAAGTTTTTTTTAGAAGTGTTTTTTCCAAATTATATGAGTTGGAATATTTCTAATAGTGAGATTGAAATTACTTTTACATTTTTCCAAAACATATTACTTATGGAATATGGACCTCTTCCAAGATTGGAATTACTTTTACATTTTTCCAAAACATATCTTTTATGGGATATGGACCTCTTCCAATGGAATTCATAACTTTCACAAATTCACTTGAGGCACACTCATCTAATTTTTTAAAATTTCTTTTAGCATATCACAAGGTTGGAAAAACACTTTTACAATAATTATTTCAAAGTAGATAATTTAAAAAAAACATCTTGTAAACCCATTTACACATGTTGATATGGAGTTACCAATAATTATTTCAAAGTAGATAATTTCAAAAAAACGACTTGTAAACCCATTTATACAAGTTGAAATGGAGCTACCAAAATGTCTAGTAATATTGGTAACAACCATTTGAAATAACTCCTAGGGCTATATTTGTTTTAATTATTAAACAATTTAAATTATTTCCTATCCTTTATTCTTCACCTTCACTTCATAGATATATAACAATTTTAAGAGAATTTACTATTTAAGTGCATTTATATCTTCTATTTTAAAAAATAAACAAACCATATTATAAAAACTAAAAATTTATTATCCATCATAAAGTTTCAATCTAGTTTTAGGATCTTACATGAAATGAAATGACTTGGCCAAACAATCTTACACTACTAGAATACATGGTTATATAATCCATTTTTGCATCCGATTTTGTGCAAATTGACACTCATGTTTTTGTGTGTTATTTAACATTTATTTTTGTGCATCTCTTTTACAAATTTTGCATCTAGGGTGTGTCTTGTTTATGTTCATTTTTGTGTTCCTTAATATCCACTTTTGCATATGTTTTCTTATTTTTGTCTAACTAACATTTATTATACTTTTTCGCATCTTAATTTTTACGGACCAATTATGCATTTGTCTTTGTCAACTTTTGCATTGTTTTATACTCATTTACATCTACTTAATGTCTTATTAGCATTAATCTTGTGCCTAATTGCGACTAATCTTTTTTTCCATGAAAAAATTAAATATCTAAAAGTATGAATTCAGAATATACATTTGATTTCCTTTAAAGATAAAAAAGCCTTATGATTTCCCTATAGTTGTCCCCGTTTCTATCTTGTCCCTATTTCTATCTTATTACTATTTATTAAAATATTCTTGGCCTCCTTAAAGGAATCCTTAAAAAATATATACTTTTCCATCCATCTTTCAACACAAAGGCTCCTTCAAATATAATTAAAAAAACACAGGGAGAATAAAAAAAAATGGCCTATGTATGCATTGATTTTGCATTGTATAATACTCATTTATGTCTAGATATCATCTTGATTGCATCAATTTGGATTTCCTTTTTGAGTCATGTTTCTTATATTACATTTCCTTAACCATTTATATTTTTGTATTTTTGTCTCTTTTTTCCCCTTTCCATCCTTTTAGCTTATATTGGTGTCAACATAATGGCCATTTTGTATCATTTTAATGTCTCCTTGCATACTTTTAATGTCCCTTTTGAGCCACGAGTTGGGTTTGGATCTCAAAAGACGTTACACAATAACCAAATCTATACCATTATTGGAAATAGTAACTTACATATACAAACAACTATATAGTGTAAAAATCCTTGGGGAAAGACTAGAGAAAGGAAATAGTTGACCCCCCTTAAAGGTTAAGCTTGAGTAATTATTAAAATTCTCCAAGTTTTCCATTTGACACAGTTGTTTCTTCAAGAATTGTGTCAATGATGTCTTGATCCCATTGATTCCCAAGTGTTATAAGTGAATTTATAGTTGTCAAAACATGCATGCAACAATAGCAGGGCCATCGATAGTTCTTGTAATGTCTCCTTTAGTCTATATTTTGAAAGCGATTATCCTACGATGAGTGTGATACCCCTAGGAAGCTTCTCCAATAAGTTTCATGCACCTTAAAATGTATAAATATAGGCATTGTAGAATGGTTTGATATCTTAGAGTTCAATGCATTGTTATGCTACCAAATTGAAGAGAGAGTCAATGCTTCCCTTGCTCCACTTAGTTACACTAAGATCACTTCAAATGAGTAGAAAGAGAAGAGAAGAGTCCTAAAAGAATGAACTCAATGAAGATAAGGTTTGAATACCATCTTCTCATAACAATTGGTCTCTCCATTATAAAATCTAATTTTGTTAATAGAATCTTTTTCTTGATCTACCCATCACTTTTTAGTTTATTGCATACATATTAGCTTAATTTATTGTGGTTTATCCATACTTGTAGAATCAAGATCATGTTGCCATGTTATTAATGCAAGTTTTTCCAATGGTTTTAAAGATCCATGTAAGGTATTTTATGGTTGTTTTGTGTAGGTGTTATGATTACAATATTGAGAGATCATTTCTCCCCCTCTTAGCCGAGTTTAATGAGAAAATAACTTATGTGTTGAGGTATCCTACTCCTCCCTTTTTTGTTGCCCTCATTTTCATGGTATATTTTGCGTAGGTAGCTATAAAAGGACACTTTCATTTGTTTTTTTTAGGGATATGGCCACCCTATAGGGGAATAACTTCGTTACTGACTATGTAGAAATCTTCCCCCAACAATTTGGCAACTCCACTAGGTATTTTTCCTAAATTTCAGGAAGTTTAGAAAATCATTTGGTTTAGCTAGGTCAAAAGTCTATTTTCTTAACATATCCCCCATTTTATAGGTGGTTGTGATTTCACCAAAATTACCCTAGGAATTCACTCTTAGAGCTATTAAAGTAGTGTAACTACTACATCTTTGAAAATGTCCCTGCACAAGACTCGACTCAACTATCCTTTTCTTTAGAGTTGCGATGCAACTAGTCCTTGAGTTTCTCTGTTGATGATGAAACTATTCATAAAAGAACCACATTGATATTTCCCTTTGCCAAATTATAGGTACAACCATTGGATTTCTCATTTTAGTGAATTCTATGCTTTAGTTCACTTGTTAGTTGGGTTAATCACCCACATCATTGTTTGCACCCAATTCGTCACTAAGTGAGCAAATAGAAGGTGCTTACA
>CBVK0100068790.1:0-12529 GCA_900067695.1 Picea abies
TGAAATTAAATAAAGTGAATATTAATGGAGCATTTAATTTCAACCGTTGATCTTGGGCAATGTGAGCCCTTGAATCAAAAGGGAAACCTAAAAGTCACTTAGGGATTCTAAAGGAGGAAAAAGGCCAAATGAGAAGTCATTCTTTCCAAGAGAGATTGAGAAATTGAGAGAGAGCAAGAGAAGGAGAAATTTCTAATTTTCTGAAGAAGGGTTTGCAGCAAAGAAGAGGCACGATTTCCAAGGCAAAAGTTGGGCATGGATTTCGAGGCAACTAGCAGTGAGAATAAATCCGTACGGTACGGATTTGGTACAGCCACATTTATTGTTTCTGTTCAGGCCGTACAGCAGCACGTTTTTCAAGGCAAAAGGCAGCAGTTAATGGTCCGTACAGACCGTACGGCCGCCGTACAGCAGCATTAAATTTCTGGGCGCATTTTTCTAGAATCCGTACAGCATTTATTGCAGGGACAGTCCGTACGGTACGGCTATCTGAGCACAGATTTCGAGGGTGGCTGTGTTGGGTTTCTTCCTATAAATTTCAAGCACGGAAATCGAGGGAAGAGATAAGTACATTCTGTTGGTTTTATTTTTGCTGATATGTAATTTCCAGAAATTGAAGAAATAAGAAGAACTCCCTCTCTCTCACTCGTTTTCCCCACATTGGGGTTTTTCCAGGGTCATTTGACCAAATATCATTGTGTCATTAAATGTGTGTTTGCTGATATAATTTCTGAGTTTTAAGACAGCCATTGAAAAGATTATTTATTTCATGTGTTTCAGTCAAATTTCATTTTAAATCTTTAATGCATATTAATGTTTGCAAATTTCATTAATATTGAGAAAGGGCATTAAACATTTGGAGTGATAAGGAGTTATTGAAACCGGGATTGGGATAAATTGCAGAAGTGAGAAAACACAGTAAAAATCAACATTTAGTATTCACTTGCCTTTGGCTTTGGGCAAGTACAAATTGTGCGATAATAGTCCTTATCCAAGAAACTAAGCTCAAGGCCAAGGATATGGAAAGTGTAAAGAAAGTTGTATGCCATCTGGCAGAGGTGATCCATAAAATTGCAGTGGGGAAGTCTGGGAGATTCTCTATAAAGTGGTTTTATGATTTATCACCTGATTTAGAGGTCTCGACAAGGTCCTCTAGAGGTGCTAAGGTGGTACCACACAAGATAAGTGCCCACTGTCACTTCGGCACAAGCTCACTCTTTAAGCCAACTACTAAAGGCTATGGGAGGTTTCCCTAATTCACACACACGAAACTTCACCAAAGATGAGTAGACTAGTGCCTAAATGTGATATCTATGGTGAAAGGAGGAGTTAATTGACGATTTACTAATCTGAGAATGAAAATAAACTGTGGAAATAACGCAGATCAGCAAATAAATAACCACTCAAACCTTGAAATATCTTGCTCTAATAACCATGAAGGATGAGTGACAGATGCCCTTACCAATTGTGACATGAATTTCTTGAATTACCCTTTGATAAGTGACTGTAACTGGACAAATGCCTTGCTGTTCTGTACTTTCAAATCTGCAAAATGTGCAAAAATGCAGAAAACAGCAAACAAAATGCCCCTTTTGGGGCCACCCACAAGTATGGAAACAAAACAGATCGATAGATCTATGAGTGGAGAAGCTTGGGCAGCAAGTTAATGACAATATTAGTGGCCCAACACTTCAGATTTGCAAGTGAAAATGGAGTTTCCAGCTATCTGGAAACTACTTGCAGTAAACAGAAGTCAAATCCCCCAAGGGTCAAAACCCAGAAATTTAATAATTCTCGAGAGAAACCAGAACTAGAATAAAACAAGGGTTACTAATGAAATACACTTACTTGTTCAAACCCTGAATGAGGTTTCTTGCCTGATCTGCGGATAGATTTACTGTAACGAACTGTCAATTTGCAAAATGCCTCACAATACCCTCGTGAAATATGTATTTTAAGTGCAGAAAACGAGAGGGTAAAATATCCTTGGATGGAAGATAGATCTAGTATTAAAACCCCAAGAATCTACTAGCTATTAAAACAAAAATTCAAGTACCAGCTAGGAAATTATTTTTTGTATTTTTATTTTTTTATAAAACAGAAAATAAAGGAGATCGGTTGATTTTTTGAAGTGATTGGTTGTCGTAGTGAGGCTTACTGTGGCTTTACCTTCCAGAACATCGGATTGCAATCCCAACCCTCTCTTTGTCAGCTAAGAACTTTGGACTAGAGAATGGGATTGCAATCTAGGCGACTATTGCACCCAATCTAGTCTAGAATAGTGATACAAGCTTCTGAATCACACCATGAAGGATCTCGCTCTAAGAGAAGCCTCTGACCACTAGGTCAACTATGGCACTAAGTGGAATCTCCCCCTTGCTAAAAAAACCCCCAATAAGGGTTTGTCCAGCAGTTGGGTTTAATTAACGCCCCATACCAACAAAGGACGAGATGAAATCTAGCGCCTTGATCTCTCCTTCCACATGACAGCGTTGTCCCTCAATGGATCAACCCAGTTGCCTTGCAGTAAACCCAGAATTACATGTGTCTATTCTATGAAGAACGATTGCAACAAGCTAAGAAGAAAAAGCATAGAATAATCAATCCACAATGTACACTGGAAAATAAAAGTTCTATTAAAATGGCATAATGATCTTACAGTTCAACAACAACCATTTGAGAGGAGTATCTAGCTTATATAATTTCTTTGTAACGGCTACTTTCTCTCTCCATCCCAAAATAATAACATTTGACTTGTCATCCACAACCCGGAGACTAAGTCATTAAAATGAAAATAATTTTTAACCATAAAAACTCACCCACAAAGCAATTTGATTTGACCAAGAGAGACAATGGCTAGCTCCCATGAAGCTCATGGCTAGGAGAAATGGGCATGTTTGCTTTAAGTGAGGGCTGATTTGGTGATTAAGTTCAACGGCTAGGAGAAGTTTGACCCATCGTTCCAATATTTTACAAAACAGCTCACTTTAATGCTCACGATTAGCTTGAAGTGGGCCGAATTAAATGATTGGGGGCCAATTTAATTAATTTAGGAAATGGCTAGCTTGGAAAATGTGCCAACGGTCCAATATTTGACCCACGACTCACCTTAAAATGCTAACAGCTTAGGTAGAAGAGGAGAGATTTAATTTATCGAGGCACGATTTGCTTGGGAAAGGTAGTGGCTAGCTTGGGTGAGGGCCGATTTAATTGGTTTAGACTTTAGAGTGCCAACCACTATTTTTATTCCCCAAACTCCAACGCTTTCCATGAATGCTCAACATCTATCTCTTTTTTACTTCAACGTATCACTTTCTTGACCCAATGTTTCATTATTTTGACCAACGACTCCCTTAAATGCCCAATATTTATTTCTTTTGGACCTCAATGTCTCACTTTGACCCCACGGCTAGGAAAGGAACGTCGATTTACTTGATTTGTGCATCAATTTGCTTGGGAAAGGTGCCAACACCTAGGAGTTGATTTTGCTAGATCCACATAAACATTGTCAAATTGATGGATTTTGACACACAAGTTTTGTCAGGAACATGATTTTCCTCGCCTTTAACATCATATCTATCCTTGCATGTCATGGAATGATCCTCCTTTGCCACTTTTATCCATTAATATGCCCGTCACCTTTTAGATGTTGATTTTTACTTGATAACATTCTTTTTGCAAAAATTTCAACATGGTATGTCAAGTATACATCATGACGATCATTTTGAACCCTTGTTATATTTTTGGTCCCGGGACCCTGTGCATTGGGATCCATGAACTGCCTCAAAAAACGCGAATGTTGTGAACTGTGAGACTGTCATGTTGAGAACTGTAAATGAATGTTGCACTATGGCCAAAGAGATACATACAAACTCTATGACACATGACCATGTGGGAAAGACATAGGTGCACATGAAACCATGGGCATAACAAGCCCTACATAGTGCGATCAACCCTACAAAAACCAATGGCTCCTCTAAACCATGTATCCCAATAGATCCATCTCAAGGCCTCTGATCGTATCCAGGATGAAAGGAATCAAGAGTGGGGACTAGAGGAACTGGGCATGGCCAAACATCAAGGGCCTCATATACCATATACATAATCATCCACATGGCCTACAAGGCTTTAGGACTTCCATATGTCTTGGTCTCACAATGGTGTTGTCATGAAAAATGTAGGGTACCTCCCAGAAGCTAACAAGTGGAACCCAAGCAAGTTGGAGATGAAACAAGCTTTCCAAGAAAGATTTTGGTTATGATAAATTTCTTCTTAAAATTATGGAATTCATCCTTCATCCTAACAAATTTATATGGCTCTCATTTGGTTGTCTGTTGGAATCTGTTGTCTAAGGAAATCATTGGAACACGATAATGGGAGTGCATGAAAAGAAAGGGAGTATCTCTGGGACATGAAGTCCCTTCCTTGTTGACTTTGTTACCACAAATTATCTTTTATCGATATAGAAACAAAAAAAAGAAATAATACTTGGAACAATAGAAGAAAAGGAAAGGCCATTGTCATGGAGTGACTGGATTGGATAGGCTACTTCTAAATGAAAATTTGATCGATAAGGGCTTTCAAGAAGAAGCTTCTAAAAAGGGGCTTTGTTAAACTAATGGCCACTTAATGTGGATTTAATAAAAGGGAAGAGGCCCAAAAATATTCACTTTAAGCAATTGTGGTTCAACCGCTCTAATCTGGAAGTAAAATCCATGAATAGTGGAACAAGGATCTCTTAGAAAGGATCAAGATGGTTTATCTTATCCAGAAAACTTCAAAATTAAAAATTTCTGGTTTACTGGAACGAGTAATCATGATAATCTTCTCCCTCCATCTAGGAGAACCTCTAGTTCTAGATCTCGCAATGCTTTCATTCATAAGTGTTCCATACACTGTTCTTCATCACAACTTTCAGTTCCTCTGCTTGATTGCTTTTAGTGAGTTCATATCGGGCTGGTAATCTTGTGATTCTCGATACAATGACTGGTTGTTCTGGCTTCTCTTTCTTTGTTGGAATCTTCATGTTCTTCCTCATGTTTTTCTTTAGCTCTTGGGTCCATGGAGTTTCTTATAGATTCCATGCCCTAAAGATTCCACTTCTTCCTTTCATCATAGGATCATGGATGTGGATGGACAACCAAAGATATTTTAAGGCTTCTCTTCGAAAAAAGACTTCTTCTAAGGTCGAACTGAACACGTACTTATTGTCTTCTGCAAGGTGTCATAAGTCTTTCTCTAATTTCTTCTTGATTGCTGACTTCTTCCTGTCTTTTACTTCAAGATTGATTTTGATTTCGTCGTATCTAGCAGTTGTTACTTATGTAATAACTTCCACATGAATTGTTTGATGTACTTCATCCTTTCATTTGTATTGTCTGACTTGTAGTCATAATGATAGCAATCCTTTTTGTTTCTTCCATAGGTATAGTTTCTCTTTAAACATATTATCTTCTAAGAAGTAGATATGCAAGATATGTACAGAAAACATGGTATGTACAAGAACTATGAAGAATATCGTTACCTTGTCTTAGAAGAAGAAGTTTGTTTTATCCTGCTTAGTCTTCTTTGTAGGTTCCTTTTCTTCGGCAACTGATGCTTCGTTGTTAGATAATCCAAAAATAAGTTTATAAAGTTAGAATAAAAAAGATTATTAATTTAGAATATTAAATTAATAATCTAGAATATTTGTTAAATAAATGTAGAACTTTAGAGATACATTATTGTTGTAAAAGATATGACTCTAGAAAAGTGTCGTATCTTAGGCTCTAAATTAGGAGATTTGTTTTAAGATGGTTAAGATAGCATTTATTGTAAATGGACACTTGTTTATTTAATAAGTGATCCATATCTTGAGTTTGTTAGGACTTTTAGCCTATATATTGCTCATTGCAAGGGTATTGAGTTGTTGTGATGTAAACTCTTGCAATGTCTCCTATGTAATTTCTTTTCCTATTTATAAAATTGTGTGTCTGAGGACACTTCGGCCATTATTGTGGTATCAGAGCTCCAGTAATGCTGCTGAACTGAAGAAGAGATTTGCTGATCGGCGGAAGAGATCTTTGCGTTGCCGTCCAAGGAAAGTCGGCGCATACTCTGTCAGTAAATCGGTCAGTTATTGTTCAATTTATTTATTTTTTTTAAAAAAGGAAAAGAAATTGTTGATTTCAGTTTTCGGACATTAGACTCAGAAAAATAGTTTCTGCCATAATTTCTGCCATTAATTTCTGGTATAATTTCTGCCATTAGAATTCCGACCTCCCAGAGATTATGATACATCTGCTTTGTGTATTGCAAATATTGTCCTCTGTGAGCTTCTGATATTCGACCCATGGTATTGCAAACACTGTTTTATATGTGTTGATGTATGGTCGCTGGATGCACTTCCATATCTCCTTTTATTGTTGCGAATTGCATGTCAGTCAGATTATTATGCACGCATGATTGTTTCCTGCATCCTGTTCAGAACAGTCAGTAAAATTATTTACAGTTACGAATCCTGTTCAGAAACACTGCACATTTTAATGATTTATAAACAACAATATAACAATTTACAAACTGGAGATCCCTGTTCCTGTGGTCGAGGCTGTGGGCGTGCAAATCAAGTCGTGTGAAGCTGGTGCAAGTCTGCATTAAAATCGGATCTGCAATAGTCATCGCAGAGATCCGTATAAACTGGTGCCTCCACGCAGCAATCTGTATCTTACTGAAGGCATCAGTGCGCGCGAATATTGCCATTCTAAATACGATTTCAAACCCTGATTACATTTAAAACGCGTGGTGTGGCCCGAGTTGTTGCCGCTGCCCACATCAAATGATCTTTGGAATTTTGTAGCTGTATGCCTGCGCGGGATAGTTTCCTACAGAAATTGTCCCATTCCTCTTCCTGTGCTGCGTCTAGATGTAACTCACGGCCCAATTTCCAGCAAATGAACGTGTGCCCAATTTCCAGCAAATGAACGCGAGCTACTCATTGTGCAGATCGTTGTCCTGGATTCAGATCCGCGTGAATTACATAGATTTGGTATAATTTTGTTATTGTGCAAACCAAAGAATGCGTGCAACTGCAAACCAAAGAATGCGTGCGTGAATGCGTGCAACTAATGCGTGCAAAGATTTGGTCTAACATTTGCAACTAATGCAAAATAGGAACATTGGCGCGCGAATTTTTTGGCCTGCGTTCCTACAAATTTGAGTTATTATTTGATCTGTGTTATTTTGCAAACACTAAATTTCGCTAATACACTCCCGGAGATTCGAACCATGGTCACAAATTCTATTCAGAAACAATGCACAGTTCATGTTTGCTGCAGATAAGTCCGTGTGCGCGCGAATCAGGTTAAACCCATAAATCCGTGTGCGCGCGAATTTGTGGTCGAGTTCGTGTGCGTGCCATAAATCAGATCTGCATCAAATTCGTGTTGATTCTGTTTCAGCATGTACATCACACCTTCAAGTGAAGGCTCCAAATTGAAAGTTTCATTTTCTCCAGCGGGTTTTGCAGTTATTCAATCTTGAGATTATATGAATGTATTTCATTAACCTAATTCTTCTCTTAATGAGTTCTTGTTTTGTGAGCTGGTGAAAATCGTTTTGGCAAAAATTTTTGGTTTAGTGAGAAGTAGCCCGCCAACTTGAGCGCATAAAGACTGCTAAAGAGAGCTTCATGTTTGGAAGTTCAAATTACTTGAATTGATATTGTAAAGGCCATGGGTAAGCAAAATGTTCAGATTTGTGCAGAGTTTGCGTAGACAAAGAAGGAGCGAGCGATAAATGAGCAGCCAAATTACATTATATGCAGTTCGAATATTTTTGGGTAATCAATATTTTGTAACTCAAAGTATTTTTTACTTTGAGGGGAGGTGATTTGTTTTTTGCAAGAGTTTCGAAGATTTTTTTTGTAAAAGAGAATTGCCAGATTGCCAGATTGTAAAATTTTGAAAGTTTTTTGGAAATTTGACTGGAGCCAAGTACAAAGCTCAGTCATTTTTTCCTTTTTTCAACGACTATACGAGGGTCAAGGCCAAGCCCCGATAGATCGTCATTGGTGTGATGCGTTTGGTGTATTGTTCATCTTCCTTAGCGTGATTATTACTGGTGCGTACATTCACTACAGCCCAAATGTCGAAGTTAATTAATTTATTCTCCGACTCGGATAAACTTGAAGGAACAAAATCTTATAAAACATGGAAACGACTCATTGAAAGCACTCTCATTTACAATGAACTTTGGCGTGATATCTGTAATGAGGATACTAAGCCCACTAAGCCGACAGATGCAGCGACATTAGCAAAATGGGAAGTTAAAAATGCCAAAGCATTAGCACTTATTAAAGCATCAGTTAATGATGAAATGTATGTGCATATTGAAAATATGACTGATGCGTGGTCTGCCTTGAAAGTGTTTAAAGATTTATTTGATACTCAACCTGAATCCAAGAAAGTTGATCTTCAATTAAAGTTGCTTCAACAAAAATTGATTGAGGCGGTGATGTCCATGAATATATTTCCAGACTTAAAAACATTAAGCAGGAAATATTAAATGCGGGTTTTCAAGCAGTGGATGATAGTTTTATGACTACAATCTTAATAAATGGATTGCCTTCTTCTTATACACATTTTTTAGAGACTTTACAAGTCACTGGTAAGTTAGACAAACTTACATTTGATGAATTAAGTGAACTATTGTCTCAACATAATAAAACTTTTGGAAAGAAAAACAAAGTTGGCGAAGATGTTTTTCTCTCAGAAGCAAGCACAAGTAAGTCTTCCAGTGACAGTTATAGCAACAGAGGAAGAGGCAATTTTGTCCAAAATTGTGGAAGAGGCCAACATAGAGACAATAGCCAAGGCAGAGGCAACAGTCAAGGAAGAGGGAATTTGCAAGGTAGAGGAAACAATCAAGGCAGAGGATATTTTCATGCAAGAGGAAATAGTCAAGGTAGAGGTTCTTTTCAAGGCAACAATCAAGGCAGAGGACAGACACCGTCCAGAAATCAAAGCAGGGGCAGAGGACAAAATTTTGGAGGACAGAATTTTGGCAGAGGGAGAGACTTCAGTCAAATTGTTTGCAGAAGGTGTAACAAAGTCGGTCATTATGCAGAAGATTGTCGTACTTCCATTGACAAAATTGTCAAGTTTCAACAAAACACAGCACAATTTGCTAATGATCGACAGGATGATGATTCAGAATATGTGTTTACCTCATCTTCAACATTACAGATTTCAAATGACTTTCAAAGTGATTATGAAGATGCTTGGATTTTAGATTCAAGGGCATCTCAACACATGACTTTCAGACGGGACTTCTTTTGGGATTTTAAAGAATGTCATCTTAATCCTGTTTTTCTTGCAGATCATACTCAACATACTCCTTATGGAAAAGGAGTCGTTAAAGTTTATTTACCGGATATTGGAGAACGATTAATTTCGAATGTATGGTATGTACCTACTTTCAAAAAGAATTTGTTATCTTTAGTCACAATTCGACAAGCAGGACATCAAGTCATTATGGAAGATGGCTTGGTGAAGATCAATTCAGTTAAACAAAATATGAAAACAGTGATGACAGGATATGAAGACGGAAAACTGTTAAGGATGAAAGGAACAGTTATTCCAAGACATTCAGACTTTGCAGGATCAGTCAGCACAGGTATCTCTCCTATTAGGTTGTGGCATGTGCGATATGGACATCTCAACTTTGAAAGTCTGTCTCAATTGCAAAAACAAGGGATGGTTAAGGGACTTCCCACTTTCAAAAAGGATAGTTCAAGATGTGAAGCATGTATTTATGGCAAACAGAGTCGAGAAAGTTTTTCAACAAGTTCATGGCGAGCAAATCGGAGGTTGCAACTAGTTCACAGTGATGTTTGTGGACCCCTTGAAAATTCTTTCGGTGGTTGCAAATATTTTTTACTCTTTGTTGATGATTTCAGTAGAATATCTTGGGTTTACTTCTTGAAACAAAAGTCAGAAGTATTCGACAAATTTAAGATCTTTCGACAACTTGTTGAAAATGAAGTTAAAGAAAAGATCGGTACACTCAGGACCGATAATGGCGGAGAATTCACTTCGAATGAATTCAACACTTATTGCACAGAAAATGGGATAAGAAGACAACTTACAAATTTCTACACTCCACAGCAAAATGGAGTCGCAGAACGAATGAATCGCACTTTGTTAGGAATGGCCCGATCTATGTTGAGTTTTAAAAGGTTAAGTTCTAAATATTGGGCAGAAGCTATCCATACAGCTATATACTTAAGGAACAGATCTCCAACTGCTTCTTTGGATGGAATCACACCTTATGAAGCATGGTTTGGTTTCAAACCTCGAGTTAAACATCTTAGAGTTTTTGGGTCAGTATGTTATGCTTTAGTTCCGAAAGAAAAGCGAACTAAGCTTGACTCAAGAAGTTTGAAATGCACAATGATTGGGTATTCTGATGAGAAGAAAGGGTATCGACTTTTGTCCGATGGAAAATTTATTGTGAGCAGGGATGTCATCTTTGATGAAAATGAAAGTAAAAGTGCTGACGAAATAGAAAGTCTTCTTCAAAAGCTAGAAGCTAAAGAAAATCAAAGAAAAGGAAAAGTTCAAAGTTCACCAAATTCACTTAATTGGTATGAACTTGATTTTCCTTCATCTGAAGATGTTTCATCCAATCCAGTTACTTCGACAACATCTAGTTCTTCCAGCAGTTCATCTGAATCTCCTAGCAGCGGCAGTTCTTCAGACAATGATTCTCCATCTCCAAATTCTTCAACTGATCGACGAACATCAGTTTACATTAATCCAATTTATAATAATGGTAATTCAGATCCCCAAACCAGTGAACATCAACTACCAAAGTGGGCAGTTCAACTTTTGAAAGATGTAAGGCCTGATGAGCAAAATAAAACCGGAAAAAGGGGATCACAAAACAATGAAGGGAATTTTGCCTTAGTAGCAAATGATTTTACTGAACCTTCAACCTACAAGGAAGCAGTCAAACATAAAGAATGGCAACAGGCTATGGTTGAGGAATATCAAGCAGTCATTGATAACAACACTTGGAAACTTGTTGATTGTCCTCCAAGTGTTAAACCCATCGACTGTAAATGGGTTTACAGAATTAAATACAACCAACATGGCAAAATTGACAAGTATAAAGCTCGACTTGTCGCTAAAGGTTTCGCGCAACAGGAAGGCATTGATTATGAGGAAACTTTTGCTCCCACAGCTAAATGGAATACCATCCGCTTAACACTTGCCTTGGCAGCTCAGAGAGGTTGGAAAATTCATCAAATGGATGTAAAAAGTGCTTTTCTCAACAGAGATTTACAGGAAGATGTGTATATGCAGCAACCACCCGGTTTTGAAATTGCAGGGCAGGAACATAAAGTCTGCAAATTAATTAAGGCTTTATATGGGTTAAAGCAAGCTCCTCGAGCTTGGTATACCAAAATGGATGAATACCTTAGGAAGGTTGGTTTCCATCGCAGTGAATCTGATGATACGTTGTATATCCGTCAACAGGGTTCTTATCTGGTGATTCTTATTATGTTTGTAGATGATTTGCTCATTACAGGTAACAGTGATGATTATATTGCACAGGTGAAAAAGGAGTTACATGCAGGTTTTAAGATGACAGATTTGGGACTTCTTCACTACTATCTTGGTGTTGAAGTATTCCAACGTCCCCATCATATTTTCATTTCTCAGCGTAAGTATGTGGCAGAACTTCTTCAGCGGTTTGGCATGCAGGATTGTAAGCCCTCTCTTACCCCTATGGAACAAAACTTGAAACTTTCAAAATTTGAAGGGGGGGAATCGGTAGACAGCACTCTTTATCGACAGTTGATTGGCAGCTTGATTTATTTGACAAACACTCGCCCAGATCTATCTTATGTAGTCAGTATTCTTTCTCGCTTTATGCAACAACCCCGAGACAGTCACTGGAATGCAGCCAAAAGAGTTCTTCGATATATCCAAGGAATAAAAGATTTTGGTCTTCTTTACAAAAAGACTAAAAGTTTTGTACTTGGTGGATTTTCAGATGTTGATTTTGCAGGGAGTATTGATGATCGCGCATCAACATCAGGTTATTTAATGAACATGGGTTCAGCAGCAGTATCTTGGAATTGTAAGAAACAAGCTACAATTGCTACTTCTACAGCAGAAGCAGAATACATCTCAGCATGGGAAGCAACATGTGAAATTGTTTGGTTACGCAGGATTTTACAAGACTTGGGCATTTCTCAAACAGAAGCCACATCATTATTCATCGACAGCCAGTCAGCCATTAAGCTTGCCAAGAATCCAGTTTTTCATTCAAAGACAAAGCACGTGGACACCAAGTATCATCATATCAGATCGCTTATTGCAAAGGATGTCATCAAGCCAATTTATTGTCCTTCAGAAGATCAGATCTCCGACATTTTCACGAAACCTCTTGGCAGAATAAAATTTACTAAGTTCAGGGATGAACTTGGTATCTGTTGTAATGTATTTTTGGATCATAGGGGGGAATGTTAGATAATCCAAAAATA
>CBVK0100068804.1:0-15159 GCA_900067695.1 Picea abies
CCCCCAAATCAAAAAGTGGTTCTACCGGTAGCACCATTTTTTAAAACGGGGTCAAAATTACAACATTTTTCAAACATGGCCTTCAAAACTTAGACAGTAGCTCAGAAATACCTTAAAATCAACACCTAAAAACAAAAAAAACTGTTTTTGAATTTTTACTTTTTCTTTTCAAAACGTTAAATTTTGAGATCATTTGAAATCGTATTTTCATCACTTGGTACCATTAAAACCAAAACCTCAAAATCAACCATCAAATTGAAAAGTACTGCTACTAGTAGCACCCATTCTAAAATTGGGGTATTAAAATGACCAATTTTTATAATGTGGTAAAAGAACTCATCATTACTGTAAACAAAATCATAAAAACAACCCTTAAACGTTTATTTTTTAAATGTTATCATCACGCAAAGCACAAGGTAATACATAATGCCATGAAAATATCACAATATACTTTAAAAATTCAAAACATTGAGTTAAAAAAATTCAAAATATCACAATATACTTGTAGTTTCTTAAAAGTATTGTTATATTGACCATATTCAAAACATATGAGCTAAGAAATTTTATTATATTATCCATAATAAAAAAACATATCATTCATAAAACATAACAAAAGATTCATAACTTCATGTAAGATCAAATGTAAGTTCAATGCTCTTTTTTAGTTACCATACAAACATCATATGGATAAAAAATTCTTAAAATGTTCCATACACTTATTCAGATTGACTCATGGTTTCTGAAATACCATCAGAGTCTACATTTTCTTCAGATGAATGTTTTGATAAAGATGTAGATGATCCATACTCTTCTCTATTGTCGATGAATGCACCATCTGAGTCTACATGCATGCCCAACATTTCAGATGTCAAATGTCTTTTAGATCTACGACTAGGTTCAACAGACTCCCATCTTGCATTTATTTCTTATGGCAACAACCTCTTGATAATCTTTGTTGTCTTGGAGCGAAGAGTTCCTCTCTTTGTCAAATTGAATTCATAAACAAGTATGTCAAAACCATCTAATTTTAAGAGGCCAGTGCAACGACGAGTTGTATTTTGACCCTTTATTTTTCTCTTTCTATTGACATGTTTCTCAACTACCATCTCTGGCTTGTACACACCATTGAATGGGTGTGTACTTGTTGCATACCAATGCACTTCAATTGCAACAACATCAACATTTTTTTTCTCAATCTTTATAACCTTTCCTATCCAGAATGGATAACCATGTGGATCCTCAATCGCTAAAACTACAATCATGCTACCCTCCTTAATATCTTGTATTGAACCCCTGTAAAGGTCTTCCATGGCTTCAAATTGTGCACGTGACCTTCGCGAACCGATATACATTTCTCTTTCCTCTGCTTGTGTAATCTCAATAGCACCTTGAGATTCTTGAGCTTCAACAATGTTTGTTTCTTCAGATTCATTTGGCATATTTTGTGGCCAATGAAATGGAGTCCTCAACATTGTATCTTCATTTGTTGAGCTTGAAATTATGTCACTTTGACTATTGAAAAAAGAATCCCACCAAACAGAATCAACAACATCAAATTACTCATATGTATCCTTAATGGACTTTTTAATTTCTTCCAGGCATTTCGAATAATCTACATCTCTATTACGCCTTCGTGCATTATGGATTTCAACAACTGATTGTAATAATAATAATTTTGATGCAAAAATTGGACGATATGGAATGAACTTCAAAAATGATAAACCTGATGAAGGCCCCCATTGTGGAAAAATGATAAACCTGATGAAGGCCCCCATTGTGGAGTAGTTGAATACTGCTTTCCCCATATAAGTGTTTTCCCATCAATTTTTTTCAAACAAAATTGATGTTGGAAGCTAATGTCATTAAGTTGGTCAATACATTTTTCTTCACTATGTGATCCTTGAATAAATCTTCGCATGTCAACAATTTCTTCTAATATATGAAAAACAAGCTCTGGAATGTATGCTTTCTTGATACATTCAATCAATGATGGTAGAATTCCAACATTTTCCCTCTTCAATGTTACAGAAAAACGACTGAACATTTGATCAATATGATCATGAGTGTGTCCAACAAGAAGGAAACCAACTTTCACCTTTTGAAAGATTCCCATTTCAACAAGCATGCTTAGATATCCAAACACAATTTGATTTTTATTTTCACGACTAGTGTTGTCCAACTGTAGATAGAGAACTTGAGGAATATTTCTAGACCAGTGAGTGAGCACATGATGAATTATGGTGATGGTCAGATTTTCATCATTGTGAATATTTGGAGCTGTGAAGTAAACTCTTGGACACATTTTTCCATTGAAAACCATACAACCAACCAAGTGAAACTGAATGAAATTCTCTTCCTGTAAATTTTTGGGTGTACGGACAAAATGTGGTCAAAGTGTTTTCTTCTAGTCCATGCCATCAATTATCATACCTAAATATTTGTTTGGAGCATCATAACACTTCTTCCGATGTTTGTACAACTTTTGTCTTTCACTTGATTGTTGATTTCGATGTTCTTGAAGTGCTTTGATTATGGAATCTACACATGGCATAAAATGGAAATATTGATTGTATGTTTTCATAGTTGATAACTATTCAATTAAAAAAAAAATAGTAAATACATACCTCTTTCGTCCCCTTCAGATTGTTCTCTTCTTGATTTAAGAGTAGCACATATACTACAAATCCCCATCCTTGACTTCTTAGGAATACAGACATTATTGAATTGTTTCTTCCATATTCTTGTAAAATATGCAAATGTAATAAAATATCCTTTCCTTCAACATCTTCAACATATCCTTTGTACAAGTTGTAGATTTCCCTCCTTGAAAAATTATCTGGAATATGTATTGTGTCTCTATCTGGCATACACTCTCCATGTTTGGAAAATAAATCACACATCCGTGACAATACAATGTTTGTGAATGGCCCACTCTCTCGTCCATGATGTACCTTTGAATAAAATGATGGATCTTTTTCCAACCTTGTCTGGATTCTTGATAGACAAAGATTACCAATTGAGTGAATTGTTTTGAAAGCCTTTCTGCAAAGTAAAATATTCCCAATGCGATAATCATATACTGTATTGGTGGATATCATGCACCCCATCAAATATGAATTTTGCACGCTCTTATTCATTGCCAAATATGTCTTCCTTTTAGTCAAGGCATGCATGTAGTCCATGCTTTTCAAAGAATTCTTTTGACAACATTTACTTGAAATCAATTCTTTTATGGAAATTGATTTAGTGAAAAATTCTTTCCTAGACCTTGTATAACTAGAATGCTTTGGATCGATATAAAAAGGTCTAATCTTGGTCCTAGACACAATGTTTCTTTGCAATGTCTCCACTATTTCATCATCCTCACTAGAAGGTTTTTCCTTATCACCACACGGAGTATCAAGCAAAACATTGTCAGGAGACTGAACTAGAGAATGTCGATCACCTTCATTTGTTGCAGCTAAATGTTTGAGAACATCATCATCAACATAATCATTTGGAGAAAAATAATCATCAACATAATCATTTGGAGAAAAATAATCATCAACATTATGTCCACTATTGACATAATCATCTTCATTTCTTTCAAAATCCCCACTTGAGTGAAAAATTCCACCATCTTGCTTAGTGCCTTGAAAACCTTCATCAATATCTTGAAAATCCTCACTTGGAGGAAAATCAACATCAACATTGTTTCTTTTTAATTTATCACCCAGGAATGAGTGACCACCAATGGCATAATCATCTTCGCTACTTTGAAACTTGCCACTTGAAATATATTTTTCATCATCCTCATCCTCATTACTAGCTTCAATATCCTCACTTGGAGGAAAATCTTCATTGTCCTCATCGATACCCTCAAAATCCTCACTTTGAGGGAAATCATCAACACCAACATTGTTTCTTTTAAATTCCTCATTCGAGAAAGACTGTCCAGCATTGTCATAATCGTCATCATTTCTTTTAAAGTCCCCACTTGGGGGGAATTCTTCTCCATCCTCATTCATCCCTTGGAAATCCTCACTTGGAGGAAACTCTTCATCAATACCTTCAAAATCCTCACTAGGAGGAAAATCGTAATCACCAACATCGTTGTCTTTAAATTCTCCACTCGGAAAATTTGGTCCACCATTGTCATAATCATCTTCACTACTTTTAAAATTTCCACTTGAGGGAATTTCTCTATCATTTTCATTGGTGCCTTGGAAATCTTCATCGGTACGTTCAAACTCTTCACTTGGAGGAAAATTCTCATCCCAATCATTTTAACGTTGATCATAGTCTCCACTTTGACCTACATTTTGATTATTTTCATTACTATTAAATTGCTGACTAGATTTATCACCATCATATTCCTTCTCTTCATCATCGATGCCTTCTGATTTAGGACTTTCATGAGGAACATGTTGAATAAAATTGCTTGCACCATGATCAAAATTATGACTAGCTGAAAAATATGATGCCTCATCTGCATTACAAACATTCCTATGGCATTTCCTAGTCCCAACATAAGAGGTATGCAAAGAATTTGTTGATGTCTCAGAAATACAATTTTCTTTATTTAATGAAGCCATCCCTTCACTCTCAGAACATAGAATGATAGAAATGCTCACCGTCCTTATGACATTATAATAACATGTATAATGAGCTTTTCCCTCTAAATGCCCCCCCCCCAAAATATAATTTCCCTCCAAAATTTCCCCCCCAAAATTCCACCCCAAAATATTCCCTCCAAAATTTCCCCCTCAAATTTTTCCCTCCAAATTTTCCCCCCAAAATTCCACCCCAAAATATTCCCTCCAAAATTTCCCCCTCGAATTTTACCCTCCAAATTTTCCACCCAATTTTTTTTCAGTTATTTTCCCTTAAAAATTAAAAACAATTTTTACTCTTTTATTTTGTTATTTACATGTTAAATACAATATTTATCATGTTTATCTATTTATCCCACATTGATTAAACATATTGATGATCCATATAATTTTAGGTATATATGTAGACAATACACCTAATTTATTTTTATCCCGCATTGGTTATACTAACAATAATTTATATCATATGTCTTATATATACACAATCTTCTTTTATCTTTTTATATTGTGTTATATTTTGGGCAGTATTTGTTTTAGGATTTGGAGCAAGCTAAAACATTGAGAAGACATCCGAGGAGAATCTAGCAAGCAAAGAGGAGAATTTAGCATTTCAGAGGTTAGTCTTTTGTTAAATTCTTACATGTTTTCTACTTTTTTCTAAAAGACATAGATATTTTCTACTTTTCTCAAAAAATCCTTAAGATTTTTTGAAATTAAAAAGGGAAAAAAAGGTTAAATTTAGATATAATTTTTTAACTTTTTTTTTTTCAGTTTTTGTCTAGTTTTTTATGGTTTTTTAGGTTATATGTTACAATATATAACCTAGGTTATATAACATATAACCTAGGTTATATTTTATATGTTATATAACATATGACCTAGGTTATACGTTATATAACATATAACATTGTTATATGTTATTTGTTAATATAACATATAACATACATTATATGTTATATGTTATATAACTATGTTATACAAGCATTGCCCTAGCCCCCACGACCAAGCCTCGAGCGCACGGTCCCATGGGACCATGCCTTAGCCGCGGGGGAGCTGGGGGAGATGCCCCCAAGACCAAGCCTCGGGCGCGCCCATGGCTTGGTCGTGGGGGCTAGGGCAATGCTTGTATAACATAGTTATTTGTTATATGTTATATTAACATATAACATATGTTATATACCATATAACAATGTTATATGTTATATAACATATACGATACATTATATAACATATACAATGTACATATAACAACATTGTTATATGTTACATTACATATATATTTAATCGTTGTTATAGTTTTTTTAGTTTTTTAGTTCTTTTACATATATATAACAATTAATTTTTATAATCAATGTTATGTTTTTTAGTTGAGTATAATGTGAAAGGCCTAATTTATTTTTTTATCTTAATATAGGAAAATGTTAGGAATGAGATTATCTCTCAATATATATGGATCACGACCTGCAATAATGGCATCAAAAATTGCCACTAGAACCTCCATGAATGTTAGGCAACAAAATGATAGCTTAACACCTGAGCTATCAAGGGCAATGAAGAATGTTAGAGAGTGGAAATCTGTGGAAGGTGAAAACAAACAAGAATATTCTTGGTTTCTTAAAGACAAGCAAGGAAACAATGGAGATCATATATATTTGTATTGTGTCGAATCAGAACATGTGCATGGAAATTATCAGACACTTGGCTTGTTATGAGATATATGTTTGGTGCCAACCATAGATATAATTTATGCACTTGTCAAACAAGGGAGAACTTATATCAAGTTTAGATATTGTTTCAAATTGAGCAATTATAACAAGAATGAATGTTTTTCAGAATTATGTGCATCCATCGTTGATGACATTGAGAAAGGAAATGCAAGTTTTTTATTTCTATTTTTGTGTCGTTTATTATTTTTAGTATCATGCTAATGTTTTAATTTTATTTAACATGAAAATGTTATATTTTATTTTTACAGAATTTTGCTGGACGAATTTCACATATGTTAGTGGGGATTTACTCTACAGAGAATGATATCATGGATGTCATCAACACTTTTCATATTGAAAAGACACAAGAAGGAAGGAAAAATAAACAAAAAGAAATGGAGGTTGAACTTGCAAGAGCAGACAGAGAAGAACATGAAAGAAGAAAGAAAAATCCTCATTCTAGAAATCCTAAAAGGGTTACATTTGAAAATGAGGAAACTCCAAATGAAGGCTTTGTTGAGATTGATCCCAATGAGGTAACTATCACTCCTTCTCGCAAAAAGATCAAACAAGATAAACGCAAAAGACCAATGGTTGATGATGATTTTATTCCTATTATTTATGAAGAAATTGTTGATTTAGATGAAACACATTTAAATCATAAGAGGAAGAAAATAAATGTTGATAATGTTCAAGAAGCCATCGCTAGATCGGAGTATTTTAGTGAAGGTTCTAAAAGTAGCAGAGAAATAATAGCACCAGGTGCTGATCTAGAGGATGGTATTATGAAAACAACACAAAATGCCATTCGAAATAGAATGAGGATGACAAACTTAGTTGATGATGGCCACACATTTGAGTTGAATGTGAAACAAATTTATAAACCCATAGAAGGGAAGGAAAAATATCAAATTAGAAAACCACATCACTTGTATATTCACAATTTGAAATCATTGATTAGATACAATCCATATGCACATGTGGTTGACTACCTAGTTCTTGTTGACCCAATGGAAGTTCCTACGAGGGAAGAATTTGATAGATCAAAATGTTTTGACTACAAATATTATGTGATTGGAGGAAATCATTCTGCAGAGGCTAGAAGATAATTGATGCAAGAATATCCCAATAATCCTCTTTTTGAGATAGTCAAATGCATAATTTATGTTGGTTTAACAGATTCAGAAGTAAAGTTACTGGCATGGGATCATAACACAGACAATGAGTACAGAATATCTATGACCTTCATTCAAAGGGTGAGATTTATCCACAATGAATTTTCTGAAATATGCCACGGGGAGAGATCAAATGTTGATGTTAAGTTTCAGAAGCAATGTTGCATGGAAATAGGATTCCCACTTGATGATGAAAATACAAAAAAAAAAATATCGCAAAGGAAGTGATATATTTAGATCTGTGGATAACTATTTTCAATTAGGATTTATAACTGGAAAGGTATGAGATTTGATAGATGGGATCTTCACCCTATGGGAAAATGTTGGTATAAAGAATCATAGAGTTAAGAAGGCTAAACCATTGATATGTGGTACAAATAAGACAAGTCCCGACATAAAATATCTTCATGATGATATGACTATAACACCTTGGAGATCAATACAAGGAGTGAAGGATGATAAACTTATCATAAGTATATTATCATGTGCTAGGTCGGGGGAATTGTCAATGGAATAAATGTGTGATGAATTTAAAAAGTAATTTTGTTGAGTTATTTTTATTTATGTTAGGACAAGATAATTAATTTTTTCAGTTTAACATTATTTTTGTTTTATTTAGTCACAAGGTGTATATGAAAATACAAGAGGAAATGGTTAAGATGTTGAATGAAGAAAGTTGGGATGATGTTAAACTCAACTATCTAGATTCAAGCTCTTCAGCAGTATTGAAACATTTTTTGTTGCAATAAAAAAGGTATGTTGATTTATTACATTCATATTATTCATTTGTAAGTTAATTTATTTATATTTTAATAGTTATAGATATATAACTATATGTTTGTTTGTTTCATTAAAGATGCGAAAGAAGAATGAAGATGGAGTACCTGAAACTTTCAAAAGTTTTATTCAAAAAGCTAAGTTTGAAAGAGAAAGAAGGAGATGTGTTCAAAATGTTCAACTTTATGACACCCTTGATCACTACATTTGGAATGGGCTCGACAATGTTCAATATAAAGTGATATTAGGTGATTGTGAAAAACTTGCAAGTATTGTTCCTAAAAAACAATACTCCCTAGTTATTGCAGATATCCCTCATGGTTATAATATCCCAAACATTGAATATGATAGAGCCTTATACTTACCAAGATTTTAGTAAAGTGGTTATGGGATTTTTTAGCACTATGTAATTTTTCCAAGGCTGTGGGGACAGTCACAGAGGCAACATCAAAACCGCTTCGAGTCTCGGATCTAGCCCTCCAAGACTCAGAGAGGGATCACTCTGTTTGATATAGATTTGTTTGAATAGATATTAGGCTAGCTAATGAGTTCAGAGTTTGGATTTTAGATTTTAGGTGTTTGGGAGATTGAAAACTCAAATTTTCATTGGGCCATGGGGTCTACCTTTCTGAAAATGGATCTATCTCAGATGTAAAAGATTGTCTCCATAGGGCAGGATAGAAAGACTACTGGATCAAATTGAATTAAATGAAAATAGAGGAGAGGAAAAGAAGGGAAAGTCCACCAAGCAGAGGAGCATATAAGAATTCCTATGCTCAACTTCAGACGAAAATATGCAGATCATTAAAATACCAGAAACAGAGTGCAAAAAACAAGCTTTGTTTGTAATATTTCTTTCAATGATTGGATCAGGGAAAACATCAAATGGATTTACATAGTAAGAAGACAGTTACCCGGAGAGGAAAAACATCACCAGTGAGTCTAACACAAGAATCCTGCAGCTACAACTTTTATTTATGGAAAATCATCTAGAAATTTACAACATATCCCCCTTGGGGCATCAATCCAGAGCTCAATCATCAAACCTTTTACATTAAACTCACATCAATAAATAAGAGATATCCCCCAACAAGTTTAGGAAGTCGAATTCAACCGCCTCAGTCGAAAATAGCAACAAATCCCTAAAAATCTTGAACTGTCCTCCATGAAAGACGGGCCAAATTTCTGCAAAAAAGGGGTCGGCATAGACATCTGTTTATCTTAAATGCTGACACCTGGAAAAACCCCAAAGGAGGTTATTTTATATGAGTATGTTGTAGACAAAAACCTCTTTTTGTTTCGCCAAATTCATCTCCAGCTCGTCGAAACATCTCCCGCAAAATCAGGGCTGAAACAGAAAGAACCAGAAATCTGAAAAATGAGGCTGAAAGATGATAAATCATAAACAAGAACAACAACAATTGATAAATCATAAACAAGAAGAACAACATGGTGGAAAAGGCTCATTATCCAACACATTAATTATTCACTCCAATGTTACATATTTATAGTACAATGGGTGATGCCATCTCATAGAGAGATTTGCTCTAGATCCTAAAATCATGCATGATGACTAGGCTAGGAAATCTTAACTAACTCATTAGTTATCACTTGAGGATATATTACTAATATCCTAAATGAATAATACAAATATAGGTGAAAATTTCGACTTAGTGATTGGTAAAGGTAAGCCATAGGCTAACAATCCCCCCCTCAATCACAAGTCCGATCAATAATACCAACAATAAATCATAAACTGGTATCAATTCCAAGTCTTCAAACTAAAACTCCTGAGCTGAGCCTCAATGAAGAACTGCTTGAAAAAATGCCAATCTGGATGCTGAACATGTTCATTTGAAATGAACTGAAAGAGAACTGAGATATGGAAGTGAACAACTGCAATATCTGAACATTCCCTGATTGCTTGACAATTTGATCATTTTGCCAAGTATTTTAGCTAGAAGAATTTGATGTCTTCTGCTAATTGGTGAACATGTAGTATCACCACTCTACTATCAGTGTATCACTGAAAGTGCTCTCTGAATCTGTGGTTTGGGATGACCACTAACCAATCTTGACACTTTTAGGTGTCCAACAACGTCCCAATGTATCATGTGTATGATTCAATTGCAAGTCATTGAACCATAATCTTGTCAAAGCCTGCCATCTCTGAAAAATATCACTACGTAATCATGTGAGCCATGATGCATGCAAATTGTTTACTTAATGTAAACTCAAATCTGATGAGAGCGAACCAAGAGAAGTGAATCAACTTCTAGTCTGACACATCCCTGAAAATGCCTAACAACTCAATCAAATGCCAAGCTACAATGCAGAAGGATCCTCTTGTGCTCTGCTAGGTCGAATGACCATCTACGTGAACCAAATGTTCACATCATTTCTCTCAAAATCAAAATCAAACATCCCAATGATGTATGATTCAACTTAAACTTATTGAACCATAATTTTGTTGAAGTCTGTCATCTACAAACCACAGTTGCCCATTTGGAAAATTTCATGCCCATCTGGCATACTTGATGTTTGTTGTTATCAAAACTTTCTGTTTGACAACCATCTTCAATTCCATCATCAATTCCCCCCTTTGTCAACTGAAAGGAGAGACCACAAGTGGTTTCATGAACCATCATCACTGGAATTTTGAACTCCCCCCCTTAAGGTGTATGAGAGTTTCATCATTGTACTCCCCCCTTCTATGCTCAAGAAAGTACCATACTTGTTCCATTTGAGTACAACACAAAGTGGGCATGCATAAAAAACCACATGTCATCTCATCCCGTGAGGGCCATCCTCGAAAGCTATGCCATAAGGGGACCACTTATGCGAGGTACAAAAATGTTATGTGCTACAAGATTGGTCTTTACTCGAGATTGAATTCTACGGTAAGACTTACATAATCGCTTGGTTTTTGATGACCATTTCCAAGGATCAATCCACTCATAGTGAATCTTCAATCTTGCAGGTTTCTTCAGTGTTGAACATCTGTCTGAAGAATGGTTATGCTTGCAGAATGGTTATGCTTGCCACAATGCTGTCAAGGATGGAGATCAAAACATTGATTCTCCTTATGACCAACTCGATTACAATGTTGGCACGTATCATTCTGATGCTGAACTTGAACAGGTGAAGTTGAAGCTTTTTGAAGGAATCCAACACTTTGGAACTTGATTGGTCTGGAATAATCGGGAATATGAAAGGTAACTTCTTTGTCATATCCAAGTCCTGTTCTATTCTTGTTGTAGATGATTTCTTCCCAAGGTCTGATGATGGGCTTGGAAAGAGTATTTTGAACATGTTGCCTTGAAATCCGTGGAAGTGGATTCACTGCATGTTATGCATCATTGAAAGGTTTTTTTCACTGAAATCAAAAGAAAACTCTTGATCTGTAGGTTCATGAATAGATTCAACTTCGTATGAAACTGAGTCTGAAGTTGTATCACCGTGTTTTTCCTTCACTAGTTGTTGATTAAAAACATCATCATCATCATCATTATCATCATCATTGTCATCATAGAGAGGATTGTGTTGAACAAAAACTAGTTCAGAACACTTCAGTGGATGTTGATTTTTGAGATTAGTCAACTCATCATTCAATAGCTCAGATAGAGATTGAAGAAGTCTAACTTTATCTTGTGTCACTTGCAAACAAGTTAGCACTGATTGAAGAGTTGTTTTGTTCAATATCATTATGTTGTCTTCAGTGGTGTTTATTAGAGTGTTCAGTAACTCTAATAATTCGAGACTTCGAGCCATTTCAAAAACACTAAATGAGGTCTCCTTTTGCAGGTAGATCCTGATTACAATTTGACTCGATATAACAAGGATTATCTGCAACTCGCTCACTTGAATCGCTTGCTTGAACTTCACGCTCGCTTGCTATTCACGCTCACTTGAACTTTCCTTGCTTGAACTTGCTTCCAGGAAGTTGAGGATGTCGGTTACTACCGAAAATGCATCCCACAGTAGTGATGTTTACAATGATTTGAGTTAAAGTACTCAACCTTGTCAATTTCAACTCAAAATTACAATGAATCTTGGGTGTCGGGCTCAACCGAGAATGCACCCAATTACAAATTCAACTTCATTTGATTTATAAACACAAGTAAACTTACCAAATGACTGTTTGCAAGTTACAATAAATCATGATTCTTAATTTGAATTAATCTTCAAATTTTAATGTGTTTTGAAGCTTTAGAGTCCAGTCCACCTTTGATGTGTTTCACCTTTCATTAATTGCTTGATTGGCATGAATTTGTGTTTGTATGTTGCGTTAAATGATGAATTGAAAGTATGATTATGTATGATGAATTGAAAGTATGATCCTTATTCAATTTCGGGTGGATCTAGGACACAGAGAAAAAGACTTGATTTTATTATGGGCTTCTTCCTTGCTACCAAATACAATGACTTCAATTCATTTGCAATCCAGAGAAATGTCAGTTTTCAATATGTAAAAAAAAGTGTTCTCATGTAAAGATGACATGTGGGATTAAGCCAATACCTTCAATGTTACAGCTCTCATTCCAAATGTAGATGGCGCATGGGCTTCTTGACATAGATTGTTGATATGGATCAATTTTTGAGGAGATCCCTTCTTCTTTGTAGTATCCAATGCTGCAATACAATCTCATCAATGTTCCAGCGTGCTATGATGTGGTTGGTTGTTGTTGCTAAAATCGCTTTCTGCCCACATATTGATAAACAATCCACTTTTGATTCAAAATGAGGTAAACAATCCACTGATAAATCATGTGATCAGGAGTAGATTAAATGTAAGGCTACATGATTTGCAACAATTCCACGATCGTTGTGCCAAGAGTAATGACTGCATCGATATTAACACATGAGATGGTCATGAACATAAGTGTTATGTGACATCTTTCCTTCTCCAAAAATTCAGTAGGAACTCACATAGGCGGGCTCGACTATATCCGAGACAAATAAAAAATAAAATCAGATTCAAGATTGCCAAGAAAAACTGATAACGATCCACACAAATCAACAGATCAAGCCATCAAGGGAAGAGAAAATGTCCGAGGGATGTTTTCAACTTGGCGTTACACTATTTTAAGGCTGCCTAGAAAGCACCAACTATAAACAAGTGCGCAACTAAGCATCGTGTTATCGAGGATGGGTTGCAAGGGGAAGAATAGTCGTGGCTTTCCTTGGCAAGAAGATCTGTAACATTTGTTGATGAAACACAGAGGCATTACATGCAGATTATAAATTTAGGAAATGATTTTGGATTGAATGTTTTAGGGTTCGTATTTGGAGCACATCTATATAAAAAAAAGAAGAACCCACAGATTATGTGGATTGTGTACTACGCATCGGATCCCAATTTAAAGACCTGCATAAATGCCTAGAAAAATGGTACAAATCCACTATTGGATCTCATGGAAATTATTAATCCTGTAACTAATGAAAAGATGCACATTACCCGTGATCACCTGGAACAAACTCGGATGGTGTTTATTATAGTGCTCACGGATCTAAAAAAAAATTTGCGCGCCTCTCTTCCTCTGCAACACAACGATCCTATAGCACAACGATCTCACACTCCATAGATCAGATGTCATTGAGAAAACAGAAACAAGAACAACAGATTTGGGTGCCTCCTTTTCTACGATGGCTTTAATTCACAGCCGAAAACGTATGCAATGATCTCTTTCCTCTACTCACGCTTCAGGATATCCAACCACGAGCTAACATGTTGATTTTCCACCACTGTAACCTTCACTTCGGTTCTCTCCAGGCAGGGGATCTGGTGCTCCTTTCCTCCACACAGACATATCTTCAACCAGGCGAAAATGATCTCAACACAGTCACACCCGCAGATCTCTTCACCTGCACTCCTGCAACAAGAATCAAATGAACGGTTCCATCTCTGCAAATGCTTTCTTCAATAGCGAGGAACACCGATCTACTTCTTGCACATAGCAGTTAACTCTCATGCGCATCGAATCAGTCTCTATATAGTCAATTTCCTCTTCACGACAACAACTTCTTTCTACAACAGCTCTCTCGTGCAACGCCTGGCTCATTTTCACGGAGTGAACAAAACACAGTGCACACATATATGCTTGCTGCAATCTCTACTTCATTTAGTCAACAAATATCTGAGCAGAAATATAATCATGCGATGATTTGACTCTTTAACGGGACAATGCCCCTCTCTCCCATGAAAATCTCTCTTACAACGATTCAAATTGTAGATCACGTGCCTTCTCTCTTCAAGCGACAGTGGCACGATTTTCTAGCAGTCAACGAGGAGGTAGATCTCAGGCTAAATGGGATTTAGACTAACAATTTTTTTATTTTTTTTATGACCTTCTTTGCATAACACGTCCAATAGCAAATTGCTCCTTTAGAGATGAGTAGAAGACCATTCATATGGCGGCTCCTATGACAACAAATGAATTAAGCAATGATCTGAGGTGTTGATCCTCTCCACATCGTCATATGCCATCACTCTAATTTCATTGCCAATTTGTTGCTCTGCGCTGGTTTGGATCTGATACACAAAACAATCGTTGAGATTCAAACAAAATGCTCACTCTAGCAATTGCTTGAAGGAAACTTCGTTTCTAAGCTGTGCAACCAAACAAACAACTCACACAATAAATAAAACAATCCACTCTCCTACGCTAACGTATGTACAGTGAATTAACACTCAACTCTCTCCCATCTCGTGAGTGATTTAAGCCACACCAGGCTCTGATATTATCTCCATAGCTCTGATACCAATTTTGATAAATCATAAACAAGAACAACAACAATTGATAAATCATAAACAAGAAGAACAACATGGCAGAAAAGGCTCATTAGCCAACACATTAATTATTCACTCCAATGTTACATATTTATAGTACAATGGGTGATGCCACCTCA
>CBVK0100068857.1:0-14085 GCA_900067695.1 Picea abies
GTTGACCTTGCTCCAGGTCACATGAGGAAGCTATAGCGAAGGTTGCAGAAAGAAACATGCTAAAGGAGAGATCATAAATGAAGCAATCATCAGTGGAAAAGAAGAAGGTTTACCAGAACTCAAAGGTGACCATGAAGGCGTATGCGATGGATGTGCACAAGGGAAGAATGTCAAGAACCCATTTCCGAAGAGGGACAGCAAGGCATAAGGAGTCCTAGAACTCATTCATTCAGATGTATGTGGCCCAATGCCATCATCCTCCATTAATGGGTATGTATACTATGTATCGTTCATTAATAATTATTCCCGTAAATAACCTAGATATATTTGAAGTGTTCAGCAAGATCAAGGAATTGAAAGCCTTGATAAGAGAACCCTTCGGTAAGGAAGATTAAGATACTCAGGTCAGATAATGGAGGAGAATATACCTCAGAAGAATTCATGAATATCTGCAAAGATGTTGGGATCAAGATCTCCAACAAAACAGTGTAGCTGAATGGAAGAACAGAACCATGTTGGAAGCTGTGAAGATCAAGATATTCCCATGTGCTTATGGGCAGAAGAAGCAATGACATTTGTTTATGTGCAGAACCGATTTCCCCATAGTGCACTTGGGTTCAAGACACCAGAAGAGATTTTCACCGGAAAGAAGCCAGAGGTAAGCCATCTCAAAAATATTTGGCTATCCATTGCTTATTCATATACCTAAAGAAAAGAGAAACAAGCTAGAACCCTCCGAAAAGAAGGGAATATTTGTGGGGTCTCCAAGGCCTTCATACCAGGTCATCGCCATATTGAGATCAGCAGGGACATGACCTTTGATGAAGAAGCTGCACTTAAGAAATCGAAAAGATGCCAGCTTGAAGAGGTATATGAAGAGGAACCTGTAAATCCCAGGACGACATAATCCGTGAGGGAAGTTCCCAGAGCTGCAGAACCTGTAAGGGAAGACATAGCTTCCCCTGATGAGGAGACTCCTGAAGATCATGATATCACAGAAGTTCAAGAACCTCCTCAAATGACCTTCTCCCATAAAAGAAAGCCTGCTTAGGCAAGAGAGCTTATTCAAGATGGAGAGAAGTATGGTGTTCCAGAAGGAACCACAAGACAAGTGAAGAGACCAAAGCCATTCTCCAGTTACACGGCTTTGATGTGAAATCTACTTGATGAGGAACCTACATGTTTTGAAGAAGCCATCCAGAAGAAGGAATGGGTAGATGCCATGATAGAGGAATACCAATCCATAATAAAGAATGATGTATGGGAAATTGTTCCCAGACCAAAAAGTAAGGATGTGGTATCATCAAAATGGATCTTCAAGATAAAACATGTTGTTGATGGAAGTATTGAGAAATACAAAGCAAGACTTGTCACTCGTGGCTTTTCCCAGAAGGAAGGAATCGACTATGAAGAGACATTCGCTCCTGTGGCCAAATACACTTCAATCAGAACCATTATAGCTCTTGCTGCCAAGATGAAATGGAAGTTGCACCAGATGGATGTGAAGATAACTTTTCTGAATGGTATCATTGAAGAGGAAGTGTATATAGAGCAACCACAAGGATTTGAGGTTGAAGACATGAAGTCTCATGTCTGTCGATTGAAGAAAGACTTATACGGATTGAAGCAAGCTCCCAGAGCTTGGTATGGCCATATAGACAGTTTCTTGACGAGCTTGGGCTTTACCAAGAGTAAAGCAGATTCAAATCTCTACTTCAAGATCATGGAGAATGAACCAGTAATACTATTACTGTATGTGGATGACTTATTCTTAACTGGAGAAGAAAATCTCATCGCTGAATGTAAACAGAGACTTGCCATTGAATTTGAAATGAAAGACCTTGGCCTAATGAATTATTTCTTAGGTCTTGAGGTATGGCAGAGTCCAGAAAGAATCTTCCTTAACCAAAGGAAGTACATGGTCGAAATCTTGAAGAGATTTGACATGCTAGAATGCAAGTCCATGAATACACCCATGGAAGCGAAGCTAAAGCTGTTGGTCGATACTTTGTCAGATTTGATAGATGCCACTCTGTACATACAGATTATTGGATCACTGATGTACTTGACGAACACCAGAACAAACATTTGTTTTGCAGTGAACACCTTGAGTCAGTTTCTGGTGGAGCCCAGAAGTGTTCATTTAGTGGCTGCAAAACATGTGATGAGGTACCTTAAAGGTACAATGGATTATGGTCTCAGCTATGATGGAGATCATGACTTCACACTAAGTGGATATACTGATGCAGATTGGGCGGGAAGCATTGCTGACAGAAAAAGCACTTTCGGATGATGTTTCAGTTTGGGAACGGCTATGATCTTGTGGCAGAGTAGGAAGCAATCTAGTATTGCTCTCAATACATCGGAAGCAGAGTACATTGTCGCATGTTCTGTTAGCTGCGAAGCTATATGGCTTCGAAAGTTGATGACAGGCCTATTTGATTTGGAGGTGAGAGAAACCACGATTCTATGTGACAATCAAAGATGTATTAAAATGACAGAGAATCCTGTGTTCCACGACAGGTCGAAGCACATAGAGATCCACTATCATTTCATCCACGACATGGTACAGAGAGGAGCCTTGAAGCTCCAGTACATTAGCACGAATGAACAGGTTGTTGATGTGATGACTAAGCCTCTATCTCGTGTAAAGTTTGAACACTTTCGAGATAAGCTTGGTATTGTCCGAAAGAACCTTCCCTGAAAGGGGGAGTAGATGTATTCCTTGCTTCTAACCTCGCTGTTAGACGTAAAGCAAGATGAGTCATGCTTCTGACCTCGTTTTTAGACGTAAATCATGACGCTATGTGATCCTTGCTTCTGACCTTGTTGTTAGACGTAAAGCAAGATGAGTTATGCTTCTGACCTAGTTGTTAGACGTAAAGCATAACGTCGTTGGTTCCTTTCTTCTAACCTAGTTGTTAGACGTAAAGCAAGATGAGTCATGCTTCTGACCTCGTTGTTAGACGTAAAGCATGATGCTATGTGATCCTTGCTTCTGACCTCATTGTTAGACATAAAGCAAGATGAGTTATGCTTCTGACCTAGTTGTTAGACGTAAAGCATAACACTGCTAGTTCCTTGCTTCTGACCTAGTTGTTAGACGTAAAGCAAGATGAGTCATGCTTCTGACCTCGTTGTTAGACGTAAAGCATGACGTTGTGTGATCCTTGCTTCTAACCTCGTTGTTAGACGTAAAGCAAGATGAGTTATGCTTCTGAACCAGTTGTTAGACGTAAAGCATAACACCGATGATTCCTCGCTTCTGACCTCGTTGTTAGACGTAAAGCGAGATGTTGATGTTCCTTGCTTCTGACCTCATTGTTAGACATAAAGCAAGATGAGTCATGCTTCTGACCTAGTTGTTAGACGTAAAGCATGACGCTCTGATTCCTCACTTCTGACCTAGTTGTTAGACATAAAGCGAGATGATGATACTTGCTTCTGACCTAGTTGTTAGACGTAAAGCAAGATGTGACTGACACTGAGCTACCAGCTTAACCGCTATGACATTGAGCTAGTGTAGTACTGTGATGTGCCAGCCTAGTGCTGTGATGAGGTATCACTTTTACTGATACATGTTTGATGCAGATGATTATAGCATTATTTCGAGAATGATGATGCTGCTGATGAAGAAAACTTCCGATGACTCGTAAATCTGCTAGACAATTGTTCAAGATGATATTGATGATACTGTCCTCGAGATGCCACTAATGATGCATACCTCTCTCACCTGATGCTGATGAAGAATACTCTTCCTGTTAAGGGGGAGTGTTGAAATAATGTAACTGCGAAGAGCATTCTTATTATTATTTTGTTATTGGATTAAATCCCCATTGTGGATTAATCATGTTATTATTATTATTGGATTAAATCCCCATTCTGGATTAATCATGTCATTATTATTATTATTGTTATTAGATTAATCCCCATTGAGGATCATGTCGGTAATTGTATAAGGACCAAATCCCCTTTTGCGGATTGGTCATCGGACAATTACAAAGTGTTGAATAAGAAGTCGGCCCCAACAGTTATAATGGAAGGACCAGAATTAATTAAAGGTGGGTTTACCCACCCAGAGTGAGAGGTCGGCCCTGCCAGATGGTGACTCTTCACACGTGCTATATTGATATAAATAAGAGGCTAGCGCCTCACTTCTTACACACAACTCACTTGCTCATTCTCTTATGAGGCAAGCTGCAATTGGAAGTTGGAGAGAGGAGAAGAAGGGTGGCACATCTCTTGGGGAGGACTTTCTGTATTGGTTTGAGTTATCTCTTGAACATTGTATAAGCTATTTATGATAAGGAATTTTTTGCTAGGTTTTCTTCCCCTAGAGGGTTTCCCAGGATAAATGTTGTGTCTCTTGTGAATGTGTATTTCTCAGTGATCTTGTTCTTATTATGCTCTTATCTAATGAAATGCAAAGAACTATAATAATGGCATAAGCATTAACAAGTAGTGTGTCGGGGGTCAGATCGATGGGGTGCTTGACCTGGCAGTGCAGAGGTATCCCTGTAGGTGAGGAGAAGATATCTGAATATTCTTCCACGACCTTATCTACTTGCTTCTGTTGTGTGGAGAGGTCGGTCACAGAGACCCTGGATGTGGCTGCGATCTTTTTCTTATTCTGAGAGTGAATCATGAAGAAGAAAAACTTCCCCATCTGAGAGATGACATTCCTACATTGCTTAGCAGAGATCAAGGAAATAGCACTAGGTGGGACTGCCTCGGGTATCCTGTACAATTTCTTATTCAAAGTAATAATAACACTATGAGGCCTAGACTTATATACAACATGATGTTTCCATAAATAAGGTTGGCCCAAAAGAACATCAAAAACTTCGAGAGGAGCAACATCACACAATACCTTGTCTTTGAAGGGCTTGATGTCGTATGATAGTCGGTACTGTTGGCTAATGCGGAGATCACTTCCTTGGCAGAGCCATCCAATGGTGTAGGGTTGTGGGTGCGGCATTGTTGGCAGGTCCAACCGCTTGACGACCTCTGCTGAGATGAGGTTCTTCTGGCCACCGCTATCAATGATGAAGTGTAGCGGGGTGCCTTTTACCCACATCTGTGAATGGAAGAGGCACTCTCCTTCTTCTGGCTCATCTGGTTCACCAGGCTGGAGCTTGGTGGTAGCAACGGTGGCACTAGGTTCTGCGTCAATGACCCGTCTTCCTCTTTCTGGTTCTGTCTCGAAGTTAGAATCTACATCTGATTCCTAGGCTTTCACTTCGGCCACCAGCGACTACTTTGAGCGGCAGTCGATAGTGTTATGCCAAGGGCTCTTATGGAAGTCGCACCGCTTCCCGGTATCTTTCTTTATCTTTCCAGTGTCCTTTTTTTCTTGTGGCTTGTACTGGTTGTATTAATACTATCCATCTTTGCTTTGTCCTTTTTTCAGTGGGTTGGGGTCGCCCTTTCTTGTCTTTTGTTGTGAGGGGTTCCCAGGCCCAAATTGTCGCGTCTTTTGTTTGAGCTTCTGCTCGATTTTGACGGCATATCGGTAGGTCGCGCCCAAGGATGAGATGTATAGAAATTCCATTTCGGTCTGGATGTATCTATGCAAAGCACCATGATACTTGAGCACCAGATGTCACTCCGAACCTTTGATACCCAACTTGGTGTGCAAGGTATGGAAGGTATTTGTGAAATCTGGCACTGTTTGGTCTCTTTCTTGCCGCAGTGTAGTCCATTTGGTATACAGGTCGTCATAACTTTCAACAGGGTAGTATTGTTCCTTAATAGCATCCCTAAAGGATTCCCAGGTAGTCGTCACTGAAAATAATGAGGTTTCCTCTATTTCCTTTTGCTCACAGAAAGTTTCCCACCAATCTTTGACATGGGGGACGACTTTGAGGAGCTCAAAAGTAATCTTTTCTCTATTCAAAAATTTATGAACATAGAAATACCCTTCTAGTAGATTCAACCACTTGTCTACAACATCTGCATCTATTTTACCTTCAAATATAGGAATATCAAAGTTTATTTGTACCTTGAAGGGGGGGGTGCCTCTGTTCGAAGAAGATGCGTCACCTGTTGGTAGTCGCCGAAGGATTTACGCGAAACTATCCATCATCTCGTTCTTTTGTTGCGTGAGGACTTCCTCAATCAACAATTTGAAAGGATCTCTTGTCCCATCATTTTTCTTTTCTCCTGCCATGGGAGATCACTTGGGCGTGCGAGAGCTTCTTTCCTCAAGAGAAACAAGCTCAAGACCCAATTCTTTGTACTCCAACCTCATTGGGGACATGCATTAAGACGACAAGGAGAAGACCGCTCTGATACCACTGATCCGGATTTTATGAGAAGAAAAAAATGAATACAGATTATTAATAGGTGCTTAACACAAAATAACAGAGATACAATAAAACTGGTTTTCTATTCAATAACGAAATAAGCTGAAACTGTAAAATGCAGCGGAAACAAGCTTGCTGGAATGGTAGCGGCTTATCTATGAGAAGAGATGTGACGACAGCGCGCATTCGCAAGAAGAATATTACAATGAGGATTTGAAGGTATTTTTACAATAAACAGGAATGCCAAAAACCCTAGACATCCAAAAACCTAACCCTAGGAGATGAAGCGCCAAAAGTCATGTGGACCCCGTTTGGGTAAGTTAGTACATCAACTTCCGGGGGTCGTAACTTTTGCATACGATCTCCGTTTTAGGCATGTGATAGACCGTTGGAAAGGTATCGTCGAGGAGATTCATTTAGGGGGCTCATTCATGCCTTTGGCTATCATTTAGGAGCTCAATACTGAAAAACCTTCATTTAGGCCCTCAAAATGGCCCCGAAAGTAAGAACTGCTAAAAATAGTAAATTGCCAAAAATGTCATAAAATTGTTTTGAGCTAGTTGGAAAAGGTGGGTGGCCACCGATATCCATATGGATCACACAATGATTTTCACGATTATTCCTCCCATCACTCAGTTGTCCATTCAATGATTCCATGACCATTTTCATTCGCGCAGTCTGTCATTCTTCAGACATTCATTTCACCGTATCTAAAGATGTTTCCATAACATTTTATGGTTGGTGTACTTGGTTAGCTTGGAGTGAGATTGAAGAAGCGGGTTGTCATGCCTATGGGAAATTGAAGAGGCGGATTTTCAAGCCTGTGAGCAATTCTCCAATTGAGAGAATTGTTGGGGATTAATTCCCAAAGGTGCTAAACTGCAGCTGCAATGCTCTGAGACTTCCTGTCCAGCCTATTGTTGAAGACCTAGAAGGGAAGTGGGGTAGCCGAGGGACTGTTGAGCAGAGAACAGACACACTTCCTTGGGTGGGACAGGCATGTGGGGAATGAGAGGTTGTAGGCTATTAGTTGAGTGAGCACCTGAGACGGAGTTTTTCCGGTTGTCTATGAACCTTAGCCTGAATAGGAACCCCTTTACCCGGGTGGAGTTCAGTCCCAGCTCGGGGGTGACTCACTGTTGAGAGTGATGAACAGTGTAGTCTAAGGCTGGGAGGTTCGTGGATGGTCTGTACGTAGTTGGTGACAATATTTCCAAGATAAGTATCAATCGTACGATAAAATTATATGCTGCATTATGCTTATGTTACGGTTTATCATATATGTGATTATAACTGTCTGTATATTTATGGGTATTTCCCTATATATGTTGCATATATGTGTTACTGTTATTTCAATAGGAAATCATATATTTACATAATGTAATTGTTTGTTTATGTTTATATGTAAAGCTTCCACAAGAGTGTTGTATGTATATGTTTAAGTTGCATGCAGTTTGAAGAGAAAATTTGTGTGGCAGAGCTCAGTTGAATACTGGGTATGTTACTGTATGTTCCGCAGTAAGAGAATGAAAGTGTTCCCTTGAGTAGCATGGCCCGACCTGTTGAAGGTTGGGGATGTTACAAACTGGTATCATATCATGACAGAGAGCTCTGGAGTGGCATTCCCTAGCCTGTGGGTGGTCGGAGGACATTACAGTTGGTTTGAATACTGAGAGATTGGGCCTTGGGCCCAATATTTTTTTCAAAAATAACTTCGATCCTGCAAGAACCCATAAGCATAAAAATTCTTAAAAAACTTTTTTTTTAACATTTCCACATTTCCCTGAAGAAGATGGAATTTGGTGACAATTGTGATACCAAAATTTTGGAGATTGGATTATGACAGAGGATACTACACAAGCCAACCAAATTGTCTCAAGCGAAATAATAATTTGTTTACAAAAATAATTATAAAAAATGTATATGTGACAACATAAGCTCCAATGGGGATGTTTTCCTCCCTTTGAGACAGCAAATAACCACAAATCCAGTGCCTATCCATTTCATTCTGAATCTCTGAAACCAACTCATTCTTAATTATGAACCCTGTGAGTTGTACCTGTCTCATACCTGTAATCTACTCTGAAGATAATTGAACTGCTTTCAAAGAATACATCAGCTGTGGTTTTAGTTGAAAATGAAAGTACTCTGAAATTGTGCAAACTGAACTTTCTTCAAATTTATTTATATACAAGCTGAACTGAAATATATTCTACTATAAACAGATGAAAACAACTACAATATTAAGTGATTTCAAAATTCCAGTGTAACCATCAAAGAAAATGATTACTTGATTGCTTTATGCTCACACTTTCCTTAAGAAGAAAGAAAAACTCACAAAAGAGAAACTCAAACTCCATCTGAGACTGATATCCTTGGTCCAGAAATACTGCAAAATCCATCTTCACTGATGACTACAACAAACTGGAAAAAGGGTCTTCAAAAGCATGAATAACTACCTTTTCTTCATGATCAACAACAATAAGGGAGCATCCTTCAAGTGTAATGGATAATTGTTCCACTTCATTAAACTTTTCATTTGGATGAACTTTAGTAAATATTTTTTAACCTTGAATGACTTTTCCTATGTCCTCTCTATTTTCATTATGAAACTCAAAATCATTGTCAAAAGAAAAGATAGCAGTTTGTTTAATAAAATCTTCATTCATATCATCCACATCGTAAAATAAAATTGTATGTTCTTGAATAGTATTATCTATCTCATGTGCATGATGAATATCTAAAGATCTTTCTTCATGCAATTCAACAGAAACCTCATTTTGATCTTCACAAGTTTGTTATTGAAATAAAAACTCAAAAAATGAATGGTATGAAGAAACATGTGAATGATTATCCTCATACTCTTGATTACATAAATACTGGCAAGACTGCTACAAATTTTCATCAAATTCAGAGGATGGAACATGAATTTCATCAATAAAACGCTGATCAGTTTCATTTTCATCCAAGAGAGAAGCTACTATTTGTTGGGAGTTTTCTTAAATATGGTGGAAGCTATCATCTGATATCTTTTCCTGAGGTTGATAATAATCTTCCTAAAATTCTTTGATTTCTTCATCCATTAATTTTTCATCACCAAATTCATTTTCCATGTGTTGCATAAAACTTTCAAAATATTCACAACAATTTCAACACAGTGAAAAAGAGGAATAATATTCTTTGTACTTTTCATAGAAAACTGTATGAAAATATTGTAAAGAGAATAAACTAGCAATTGGTAGCTTTTCATACCATGATCTTGCTTTTCCCTCCAAGGTGGCCATGAACATCTTCATCAAACAACATTCATGAAATTTAACATTTAGCTTACGCCCATGCATATGAATTTTAATTAAATGCATAGCAACATTTTCTCGTTTTATGTCTTTGAATCTTGGCAGATATGTTTTTGAATCTATACGAGGAAGGCGATTTGGAAAACGAGGAATATGTGAACGATTCATAGGGGCATACCTTACAGATTGAGAATCCATCTCGAGACAGTGGAGTCGCCAGGAAATCCTTTAGGCTATTGATTCTTTGGACAATGGAATTGTCATGAAAACTTCGAACTCTAGATTCTTGAAAATGGAGTCGTTAGGTTAATGATGTATAGCCTCTTTGTGTATGACCTTTGTTCACCATCAGAAATCAGATTTAGATCTTTGTTGTTCTTTCCCAGGGAAGATGTTACCTTCGTTCCCCAGAAATGGCACCAAAATGTTATGACTCTGTAATTTTCCTTGGCTAGGGAAGGAAAACCCAAAGATAACCACAAACCAACTTGTAGATTGGAAGCTAGCCCTTCCAACCGAGAGAGGGTTCTCTCTTATAACTTAGCCGTAGAAAAGACTGGTTATTATATAGGAACAATGGCTAGATCTTTAGTTAAGTGAGGTTTTCAAAATATGGTGGTAGGGTTGAGAAAAACACCCATTGTGAATGGATCCATAATAAAGAGATCTCAAATCAAGGCTTTCAAAATTGGTTTATCTGAAAAAATGCACTTCAAAGGCTAGGTAGCTAGCAATCTTTCAGTCATCAAAACTATTGTAGTATGGTGATTAGAAGAAAATAACACATCAATTATAATAGAGCACCTAGCAGTGGATGAGTTCTGCTACAATATCAGAAGATTAAAATAGGAAGTTGAATGTGAGATAAAGAAAATCGAAAATGAATTCTCTATCTATAATAATCCATTCAAAACAGAAGAATAAACATAATGATCAACAAAGATAGAAAACATTCACAAATAAAAAAAACTGCAGATTACCAACACAAGAATCTCTAAGAAAAAATGTCCAAGTACTTATACTCGAAATCTTTTCATTAACATCAACATCAAAAGTGAACACACAATGTCCAAGAAGTCTTTTTTCTCAAGTCCCAAACCTCTTCACCATCATTTCTTTCATCATATAAAGGATTACAATGCATTCTAGCTCAAGAGGGTCAATATCTTTAGTGTTTCTAATTTTAGGAGTTACAACAAATTAATAATTGATTGCAACAGACTCCTATATTTTAGGGTTTAATTTTTAACTAACTAATAAAACCACGTCATATTTCGATTACATAAATTTAGTGGAAAAATAGTTGATCTTTCCATCCTCATGATGACTTGACACACTCATCTCATCCGACAGTTGAATAAGCTCTGAAATAGGTTGATTGTGTGATTTCGCAGTGACCAGGTGAAACTCGTTGCAAAATCTTTGTTCCTAACTCCCAATGCTATGGCTGGAAATGTGGTTTTGTTTCAAGCCCAAAGAGCTGGAATAATATCGAATGTTCTTTGAATATAGAAAATATTTAACTTATCGTCTACCACCAGATATATATCGAGCTACAAACTCATACCAATTTGGAAACATATATATCAACAATGATACAATGCATAGTTCAGATCTTCAAATGAGTTGACCCACTCAACAAGTGATTCATATAAGTAACTCGGCCCTGAGATAGTATGTTGCAATTGAATGAGACAACTTGACCAAGTTCAGTAATGGCACACCAAAAATGTAATCTACTTCCTTATAAGGGGTTTCGACCCACAAAAAAATATAAATTAGGGACAAAAAAAAAAAAAACCATTGCATCTCATTCTCCATAAATAATGTGTGTTGGGCAGTCAACAACTTGGCCTCAAAATGATACTTGACACCTCGGTCACTAGCTCAAAGTTCCACTTCCAAAATAAACCTCAACTCTTCGCAAAACTATAAAACACCATTACAATCATTCTGATAATTTTTTATATGAAACCGAGGGTTTCATCCTGCAAAGAACATCCCTTCACTGAATCATAGTTGTTTCAAAAATGTGCCCATCACTGATATTCAACCTTTTTTATGTTTACACAGAAATAGCCTCAATGGAGAGTTTGGGGTTTGACATTTCGTAGCGCCCCTGTTTTGTAGCAGGAAATTTCGTAGCGCCCTTTTGTTGCAACATTTGAGACAAAAAAATATAAATGTGAAGACCTGTACATAAGAAGTCCTTTCTTGAACTTACATACTTGTGAAACAAAACATACAACCTTGAGATCCCAAATATGTAGATCCATTAACACTGTGTTGTTGGTAAAATTTGAAGATGTGTCTCTCGATTGGCACCTCAACACTTTCTTAGCACTTACGTGCATAGGGCTGCTCCTTTGACACATGTGAGCTCAGCCTCGACACTTTTGTTTGACATCTAATCGACGATATCCTCATAGCTAAATATTATAGACGTTTGTGATCCATCCCTTGACGACTGTGCATTGCAGGCATTCATTTGGACATATGGCATTCTATGGCACTATTTTGTTTTGGCTTCCTATCGTGGGTAATATCCCACATGTGTTGGATGGAGTTAACACAATGTTGTTTATATGTACCGGTAGTTACAATGCACATTGACGCGTAGTACAAATGCCCTCGTGGGATCCTCCTTTGTGACTTGTCGCTTGATGTATGTTGAGCTTTGGTGTTTGGTCTTGATGCTGACTTGTGCTATGTGTTATGTTGGTGCTTATCTCGGGCTTCAATGGTTGGTTTGAATACTTAGATATTGGGCCTCGGGCCCAATATTTTTGCCAAAAATAACTTAGATCCTGCATAAAAATTCTTAAAAATCAATTTTTTTTAACATTTCCATATTTCCCCGAAGCAAATGGACTTTGGTGACAATTGTGATCCCAAATTTTTGGAGATTGGATAATGACAGAGGATACTACACATGTCTGCCAAATTTTCTCAAGCCAAATAATAATTTTTTTACAAAACCATAACCCATCCATATTCTAGCCTAATAGACATTACTTATTTTGTGGTTTACTGGTTGTAGCCCGGTCCACTGGTGATGGTTTCTAAACTAAAGAATAGAATGAAATTAATCTATGTTGGATGCATCTAGACAAAACTAAAGGTTACTAGAAAGTGAACACAAAACCACACATGTTCCTATCAATGACCCAAGAAATAGTTCACATAGAGCAAAGGCAAGAATATAAGTAAATGATTGTAAACCCATAATAGTCTAGCATTAAAACTAATCATCTACAATCCCATGTTCATAGATTTAGACAAATATTTCCTGAATAACATAAATAGAAATGTAGTAGCCACACATAAGAATAGTATACAATGTGACTTACATTCTAATACTACTCTAGTGCTGAGAAAAAAGTAGCAGAATAGTCCACAACAACTGCAACACAAGAATAAGAGTTCTTCAAAAAATAACTTGGCCAAAAAGGATTCTCCACTGGAACGTGAAAGCTCCAAGAGCCAAAAATCCATTCATTAGAATACACTCACTCTATTTATTGAAATTCACCTTGACTATTAGTCTTCCGCCTCTCTAACTCTTGATCTTTCGTTTGCAACTTTTTGTCTCTATCCTCTATGGAATGTTGAGGAAATACTAGCAATAGAGTTCATAATTTACTCTCTCCTACATCATGTACAATCACATTTCAAATTTCTCTTTTAGTACTTGTAGGCCATCATGGATTTTGGCCCTAGTTTTCCTTATAAAATGTGGTCAATAATTTACAAACTATGGGTCTATTTTTGCCTCTTTGCCTGGGACTTTCCTATTATGAGATTTCATGTCTTATTTTAAACATGCCCTTCATCCTCGACCGTTTGAGCTTGACCCTTGTTTATTGATTACTACTCGAGTGTTGATATGTCATTCTTTGTTGTAGATCACATTTGCAAAAACATTGTTATGTACTAGCAAGTCCTCCTTGTCCTAATGTCTAGCATCCATGTTTCTGTAGTCTACCCTACACACATTAGGTATTTAGATTCATGTGTATGATCCTATTTTAGCATTGGTACCTCGATGTCATTTTTTGCAAAATACATGAGTTGTCAATACACAAAACTTCAAAACATACTTTAAAAGGTGCATTTAAACATAGAGAATTCAATTGGCAATTGAGTAAGGAGTTTATAACTACTTCCCTGAGTTTGTCTATGTTCCTTTGTTGGAAATACTAAAACAACTAAGAGGGGGGGGTGAATCAGTTGTTTATGAGCTTAAACAATTTTTATACCTTTTAATTAATTATTAAGATTTCTTCTTGTGTCATCAACCAACATACAACATATGGACAGTAAGAGTAAATATCATCAGTCACACACAAAATACACACAGAGACAGATTTTCACGAGGAAACCCATAAAGGGAGAAAACCTCTTCTTCTTCGAAATGATAGGCAGTCTTTTTCTGTTCTGTACATCATTTACAATTGAGCACCAACTCAATGTGAGGCTGCTAC